>DF239990.1:0-146355 GCA_000507305.1 Breviolum minutum Mf 1.05b.01
GACATCATGGTATAATGGTATAATATCATAATGATCATCATGTCAAGAGAATTATCCAAGATTTACTCAAAATATCCCAATGACGCTTAATGGGATTTCATAGGTATCTCGTCCTAGCGAGATGTTTTGAGGAACCCCGGCAGTTGGAAGAAACCCCCTTCGGACGCCCCAGGCGGTTGCAGCGTCCGTCCGAAACAGCTGCAAGGCCAAGTCATAAACCATGAGATCAGCAATTTCAGACGTTGAATGCGTTCCTAGACGTGGAAGTACAATTGACAATTGCATGGCTTCACTCTAAATGATGTGACCTTCATTTTTAGGTTTTCTGCGAGTCACATATTTTCAGATTTCAACATGGTTCAAACATTTCAACCTAACAAGTCCAAAAGCACAGAAACAAAAAGTGCATCGTGAAGTCCAGGATGCAAGCCACGTCGCAACTTTTCTTTTCACCACTAGCGACCGCACGTTTCTCGGTGCAGGGTGTGTTAAACAGCATTGAAGCTCACTGGAAGGGGCAACCCTCAGCTGGATCTTCTTGGCAGAATGGAAATCGTCACTTTTGTTGCTGAAACATGAAACATCTCACAGAAAATCTCAGACATCTATAGAAATCTTATGAATTTTCCACATGTTCCACATCTTGCTTAACCCTATGGGCTATGACTCACATTGACATTTTTGTTCAGTCCAGTCTTGCGCAGTCCCCCTTCGACCTTGGCTCCTTGCCATTGCCTGCGCATTGCGCGACCAAGCGCTGCCTGAGCGAAGGCTCTGGAGATTTGATGATGACTTTTTTTAAATGAAAATCCATGAAAATCCTATCTTAATTGAAACTGCATCAATTTGAGACTTAAAAAAAAATCACGGATAATCAAGGTGATGCAGTATGATCATCTCATGATTGAACGAAAAATATCTGCGAAAATTTCACTGGGGAGTCCGACTCTCCACCCAGCTGGATCCAACGTTCTAAGACCAAATTGGAGTACCTGCAGGAAGCTGTGCTTGTTGAATGGGTGAATCAGGGGATGCTAATATTATGGATCTATGATATTTCCATGATGATCTATGAACACACCTTCACCAAACAAAAACTTTGGCAGATTGCTTGGAATTTGGGAGGATCAGAATTCGTGTAGATTCTAGATATCAAATTTGAACTCAGGATGTACCAAGACACTCAAATGCAGAAAGAAGACGGTGCTTAGATGATTCCTTCTTGAAAGACTGGTAAAAGGTGAGAAGTGAAATCGTACTTCACATCATTTCTTCGGTGCATTGCTTCGCTCACCACCCAGCAACCCAGCAACCCAGCCTGGGTGTGGAGAAGAACTGACTGTAGAAGCCACTGCCCTGAAGCTGTGATGTCGAGCTGAGATCTCAGTGCTATGGTTGATGGCACTTGGATCCAAATGGAGCAAATCCATCTAACCCATGAGTTTTTGGGTTTCATCCATCTCCACTAGTAACATGGTGGTATAGAATTTTGTCCATCAATATGAACCCGTGGCTTAACCATGATTATCCATTCATTTCATACTCCAAACATCTTGAGATCCCGAATCCCACGACCAGGATCTCCTATGATCTCGTGGCCTCTCGAGGGAAGATGCGGGTTAAATGCCCGCGGCGCATATTCTCATCATGGGTCTCCATGATCAACCGCCACTCAGCCTGGAGTTTGCCAGTGCTCCAAATCTATGGACAAATGAACCGCATGAAAACCTTCACCTCTTGAAGTGCCAAGACAGGATGTTGGAATTGTTTGTCGACGCAGCTGAAGCATTCCAAGCACTGGAAGCGGCCTCTCCAAAGCTGTTTAAAGAAGCTGATTTGATGCTTGAGACCTCATGGTGGTTTGGAGAAGTGTCACAGAGAACGTGTTTGTTGTGTTTAAGTTAGAAGTGTAAACACATTCCAGCCGTACATTGTTGTCCTACTAGATTCCTACTAGCAAACTCACCTACTGCCACCTGACTGTGTGGCCACTTTGCTTTCAGCCTTTCATTGTCCCCAACTACTTACTGGCAGTAAAGCTCACATGACCTAAATTTCATGGTCCACATAGGTTGGTGGCAACAACAAATTCACCATGAAAGCATTGAGACTTGGACCGTATGTGATCTTCCGATGACCAAACTTCTGGCTGAACCTGAGAATTCCCAGTGGTTTCTGACCCCTTGGGCTGGATCTGCTTGGCACCTTTGTCTCAAATGCGCAATTTGTGATTTCAGATATGATTTTCAGATTGTGGAATGATATTGATACCACTCAAAACGAGTGTACAAAAGGTATGTTTGAGTCACTCAAAGACTTAAGTACCATCATGACCAACGGCCTTGAAGTCTTTTGGCTTGCTCTCCCTGCAGAGTCAATGGCGTCGGTGTGTCAAAAATGAAGACACTTCCAAAACGGCTCAAGAAATAGGACTTTTGGAGCATGCGTTTCCATTTCCAAGAGCTGACTCATGGGGTTTTATCCTAGTTCTTGGGGATGTATATAACCACCAAAAAGTTGTGAGAACCCTCCCCTACACACCTGATGCTTTTGCGAAAGAGTGGGCTACAAGAAGATTTTTCAGCCGCGGCTACGGCACACAAAATAGACTTTGACATTGTCGCGGTGAACAAGGATGCCTAAAAATTCTACAGCGCCCTTGAGCTAGAGCAAATGCCTTTCAGCCCCTTTTGGCTGGGATTTCTCGTATTGTCTCATCTTTGCATATAGCATCATAGAGCAGGATTCTTCCACGTTCGGAGGCTCAGGTACTTTCTCATTTGCGGAGTCTCGGAGTTATTACAATCATGAAAGTCTACATGACCTCAACCTTTCCATCAACTCCATTACCGTGGTAGACAATGACTTGATGCGTATGAATCAACTTCCTTGCGTTGTTTCCACTTATTCACTCCTATAGTTCATCATGCTTTAAGTTGGAATGCTGGGATCTCACTGGAACGACTAGGGGGACCTTAAGTACGAACACCCATAACGAAATTTATGTGATCAGGAGATATCAGAAGATGCTTTAATTTTAGATGGGTGATATAGTCAATGGTGATTGTAGAATCACAACCTACGGGGTTGAATTCTGATATGTCACTAAACGTCGGAAACCCTCTTGAAATAAGTGGAAATTCAACAACAAAAATCCCCTGCACTTTTTCTACCACCTTTTGGGGGTGGTTGCATTCACCTGACCCAACCCGGCTTCCACCTTACAAGCTTTGTCGACTACATCGTGGTCATAGGGCATCAAACCGATCAACGTGAACCTGAGAGCCAAAAAACTCTCGTTTTGCATGGTAAAACGGGAAGGTTACCCCTTTTGAGACTATGAAGTGAAAGTCCTGATGTCTTTTCAGAGATCTCTTTCACTTCACTTCTCATGTCTGTTGCTGTTTTCCATGATAGCCACCTTGAAGTCCCATAGCTGATGTGTCTGGGCATCCCAGGCACATCTGCAACTAGCTGAGTTTTCACCCTCTTGTCATAGGGCGATGACGAGGAAAAGGATCTCAGCAGGCGATCCGCTCAGGTGAGAGACATCTTAAGCTGGAGAATCAGAAAAAACGTCTAAGAAAAACGGTAGAGTGATATGAAATCAATGGATTTTCAAACTTCAACAATACGAATCATGTTGGGAAGCATCCTCTCGGCAGCACACGGAAAGACGTTCACCTCCAACAGCCACGGCCTGAGCTCCATCAACAGGAAAGCATGGGAAATCTGAAGTGCTCCCTTTCTCCAAACTTCACCTTCTCATCTTTTTAAGCCCAAGTCAAAATCTTTCAGAAAGTTGAGATACTTTTGAGTAATTTTGAGTAATTCAACACATATTGCCCATCTTTCTGTGATTTTTTTGTGATTACCCCATCTTTCAAATCTCAGGCATCTGCTGCAACTCCTCATCCACCATGACATCGAATCCTGCGTCACGGTCGTCACCGTGGGGTCGTCCAAGGTGGGATGGTCGTCTCCACCGAGCTCCCTGCCGTAGATCTCGAAACAGGTTTGATTCGGAGTCACCTGCGTTTCACCAAGTGAGAGGTATCAGAATCGTATGAAAATGTAAGAAACAAAATTATCATGTATAATAAGTAACTTTATATGATGATATTATCTGATAGCATGATCTGAGATTGAAAATGGTAAATGATCTGATATTATAACGAAAAATGGCAATGTTGCATCAACTTGTGTATCATGATGGTTTGATGATGACATGTCTTGTGATTAAAGAGACGACTGGCTGTTCTTTGAAGTTCCTGCTGTTCCAAATGTTGACCTTCAGACATGACAGTTTCATAGTCAGAGTCCTTCATTGCCCCCAAACAGGAAGCACCTGTTGTATCGGTGTAGGGCTTGCAGTTGAGAAGTTGGCTCCCTGACACAACAAATTTCAGGGCCAGGGTAGTGGCAATCAGTAATCACCCCATTTAGTCGTTATCTGTGCAAGCCAAACCCGGCGCAAGGTGGTATCAGTAAATATGGTAGGGTCTGATTGCTGATTTCTTTAGCATTTTCATTCTCACAAACTGCCTGATGCCATGTATTGACAATCTGCGGCCTCAGTCGAAGCGCATGCAGATTGAGCTGCATCACACTATCTCAACATGAAATGATGAAAGATGCTACGTAAGGAGATCATTAAATCAGTTTACCATCTGTTTGTTCCTTCAACTTTGTATGTTTTGTTGATATGATGTGACTGCCATCTCCATTGATCACTCGTTCAAAGTGGAAGTTGCAAACCGTCCGGTCTCAAACAGCAGCCCTTAATGCCAAAACAATTAAGGGCGGTTGACATGTCTTGGTTTCCAACTCGGCAGCTATGAGAGTCTTGATGATGACATCTTCAATGCGGGACATCAACATCATGTAGTCTACACCTCAAATTTCGGACATGAAGTCAAAACACCTTCAGTTCAAAATCGTCTTCTGAGGTTTCAAGAACTTGGCATTTCGATGTGTCAATTCAAAGATGTTCTATGGTCACGGTATTCACTTCTTCGGCTTAAATACTCTTCAAAAAATGTCTGATCTGTAATTTGTTCCCAAGCAGAAACTAATCTGGCATTAAAAGACTTTGCTGCAAAATTGAATATAAACATATCATATCATATATAAATATATATTGTCTTATATGGTATGCATCTCATTGCAAATCATTATGCAACCAGAATGGGACGTGATGTTGCATACTGCAACTAAACAGATGCGATCTACCATGATGATTCCACATCATCTCAACCCCCCCAAACTGCATCTACCTTGGCTTGTGAGGTATTCTTCCAACTGCCTGCAAGGCAATCTGTATGAATTTCACATCTCAACAACGGCCCAAGTTCTTTCAAATACAGTACAGCTCAAAACTTCAAACCATTCAATTCATCACACTTGCAATGACGATTTACACACTGGGGCAGTCCATGTGAGCATGAATGAAATCTGTGTCTTCCTCGCTTCCCTTCAGTTCATCAATGCCATGCTGTCCCGCTATGCTCAAATTGATGTTGATGTTGCAAGTGGAACTACTCAGTCTTGAAGCGACTGTTGTTCTGCTTCTCTGAGTCTCATATGACATTGTGGAATGTGTTTGTACTTTGGCCATCACAAAAGCACAGCTTGAAATCCACAACTTGTTCTGAGGCCTTCATCTTTGGGCCTTCAAAATGCCAATTGCAAGCTCTTTCCAGTTCTAAACTCATCTGCAAAACACTGAGTCAGCTGAGTCATACCTTTACCATCCTCGGCACCAATTCTTTGAGCCTCAAGGACCACTTGGAAGACTCGCCGACGTCGACCTCCGGCGCCGGAAGTTCCTGGACCGGGAGGTGATGGGTGGGACCTTTGACTGGATGAGGTTGGATGATAATTCGATTTAGTTTCAACTTGGACTGGTGTATTTTTTGGCCCCCAAAACGCGTTGCGAATGAGTGGCTCAAAAAACATATTCAAAAAAATGCCAGTTAAAGCACCCCCGAGACACGATTTATGATATCAATGTATATCAGTATATCAACTTATAATAATTTATATCTAAATCATGGCACATTCTATCTCATTCCACCCCTCCTCATCAATCGAATATATGCGTTGGTAAGACAAGATATTCTCAATCCAAGTCATCTCCTCCTGGTCGTTGGTTTCATCGCCATCGCTGATGCCGACCTGCTGCTGATTCTTGAGGGGCCATTTTCATCGCGGAGCACAGCTTGAGACTTCTCGAAGTAACAAGTGCCGGTTTTGGGCAACTTTAAATAGCATCTCCAACATCTGCAGTACAGTCCCCAACAATAGAACTATTACACCAACAAATACATGAAAAAAAAGATACTTTTCCAAACCATCATTTTTGGTGAGTCCATGTGATGAAACCATCCCACACCTGTCAACTATGCCGTAAGTATACCCCATGGCCTCGTCACTTCCTTCACACTCCTCCAGCATGTCGTCGTCTTTGCCAGCCTGAAAAAAAAAACTGTTGCCAACCAGCTGTTTTTCATGAAAAAAAGATGGGAAATCACAGGCACCAAGACATCATGCAAAAACAACATCATTTATCATGCAAGAAAGAAGTGTTTAAACAAAATACAAAATATACGAATTTCATCAACATAACATAAGTAACTTGAGGTAGATATTTCAGTAAAACTTCTGTCTGCACCTTGGATGGGCCACGTTCAGGAACCTTGACCTTGTCCAAATTTTGCTTGTAACCTCACGCAAAGAGGGTTAGAGCCAACATTTACAGGGATCAACTTAAGTAAACTCATAGGAAACTTTCAGAAATTGAATTAACATTTACTGTATTGACTGCTTGAACACATGATATGGTAATTCTATACATTGTACAGAGGATGCAATACCATTGCATAAATGAGTTATGACCGTATTTGATCATGCCTTACAATTTACCCTTGATCTGGAATACTCACATTTCATCCTAGAAACGTGCTCAACATTAGCCCGAACAGTTCTGACACATCTCGACACTGCGAACACTAAGTTTTTCACACGCAGCGTGTTTGTTCACCGAGTAGTTGGTCAAATGCATAGTACGCTCATCCAAACCTTTGCGCCACAGCTGTCACAGCAGGGTCGACAATACTCCACTGAGGTATGTGTCTGTGAAGAAACAAATACTGTAGACTTCTGAAGTATTATACAAATTCTGATTTAAAGCGCGTTTGCACTTTGTTTATCTTTGTTAGCTATTTTCTTGTAGATGTTCAATCTCTTGTCAATTTTCTAGAACTTTTCTTCAACAACCAGCATCTTCGATCTTTCAGCTCTGGACTCTCAGAGGAGCAGCGATACTGTTGGGTAGCCAGCCGTACCAAGCCCTCTTGGTTGATGTACACCTTGGTGAATCTTTAAAAGAAATGGTAGCTTGTGCGCTTTTGTTTTTGGGGGTTGGTTTTTCTTCTGTATACCAAAAAAATCCAGCAGGGATAACTAAAAAAAACCTTTCAGGTCCATGGCTTTCTGAAATGCTCTCTTTCTCCCCATGATTTCAGCTGATTATCGTGTGAATTGTAGAGTTAAGTTGGAAAAACACTTGTTGCAACTCCATCAAAGGGGCACTGAACCCCATGTGCTACCGGCTTTCTCACAAAGAAGTTCAGCTGTCTGATCCAAGAGTTGGGAATATTCTCATGGCTGATCCATTGCCGAATCTGGTTTCCAATCAGGCTGACCTAAAGAAATTTTCATGGTTAAATCCTCTAGTTCAAAGAGACAGTTTAAAAACTAAATGGAATGCCAGGGGTGCTTCACCAAGAAGAGCTTACAATCCAAAGCGCAGTGTGCATAATGTCACCATCATGTAACACAAGGCTCAATCCCCGATGCTTCTGTGGGCATTTTATCAAATGACGAGATCAACTCCCATCTCCCAAGGTAACGGACACATGGAATCCCAGCCTTCAAAGGATCAAACGAAGTCACCTGGGCGACACAGAAACGCCCGGGAATCAGCTGGCAAGCTGACCCTTTTTGACTCAGCCAATGGGGTGTGAAAATGAGTTGATTGGAAATGATGTCCGCCTCGAATTCTGGATTTAGGAAACCATGGGATGAATGACGGATTTCTATCACCGCAGTCATTCATTGTCAAAAACAGACATTGATCATTGTCCATGAAAAGGTGTCTTCCAACAAGAGCGTTTTGCTCACATCGATCCCAAATCAATTACTATATTTATTTGGATTCAAGGAACCACAACATAGAGCCGCAGATCGAACTTGAATCCATTGATGCACAACCTCGGGCAATGGGATCAAATCTGGTGTAGCCGATGCAATGGTATCATCAATGGTTCAAAGAAATTGCTTCAACTATTTCATCCATTTTCAACCACAATCATCCCTTTGATGCTTTCAACAAGAAACTCACGGCGCAATTATGGTTCCCTGCGGACGATCGATGTAGCGTTGCACAATGCCAGCCCTGGCGAGAGGAGCTGTGCCAAAACCATCAAGTATAATGCTTGACAACTTATCTTCCTTGCTAAACTGTAGAATACTGTAGCCAACTTTTGCATGTCAAATTCTGTGTCTGGTATCCTTGGTAGGATCTCTATGATTGGGTGACATGCTTACACCAGAGTGCCTCTGTGAGATTTTCTTCTCAACTGCAGGTGGGATGGAAGAACCAAAGAGACCTCAGCTCTTGGAATCTCCAGAATTGTGTGAATTTCACCGAAATTTCCGGGTTTCGATGGATTGTTTCACTCACAAGTCAAAGAGTTAGCATCATAAAACCATTATGGATACTATGTGAATCGTACATTAATTGGATTCATGTCTTGGACATGACTTCTGATACAGCTGGGAGCTCAACGAATCCCTTTGCCACAGCCTAGGTCACAAGCTCCCGGAATCAACATGGAGGCTAAGGGAATCGCAGTGTTTTGAGGAGGCAACTCAGGTTAATGGGCTTCCAGATCCACAAGAAGTTGGGGTTCTTCTCTCTGGCCTGGTGGTGAAGGTTGAATTGAAGTGAGGGTTAAGTCAAACAAAAAAACGCTAGAGCTGAAAGACTAGACAATTGCAGGGATACACAGGGGTACATAGAGAAGAATTTGAAGTCGTTTTACATTTATATACATTGATATAATATACATGTAAGGCATGTTATACATCATCCTAGCCTACTCAATTGACAATGTCTTCATGCCTGATTCCAAGCAGCACTTTCTTCTGGCAGCGTGAAACCTCCAGGCCTTAACCACAGCTTCAATCATGATCAAATTATCCCAGGCTTTCATTGGGTTCATGATGATCCCCACCTTTGTGTCACACTCTTTTCAGGGGCGACTGAGGAGACAACAAGATATTGTAGTCCTTTGGGAATTGTCGTTTCATCCTGCTGTGGAAAATGATGCAACAAGAAATGATCCAACAATCGTGGATCACACACACACACACACAAAAAGCCGTATGTTTTGGTCGCATCAGTACAGGGCCAAAACAAGGAGGGATAAAGATAATATACAAAACAAGCTCATGCAAAGATGTCACGTCAGCTCCTGTAGATGTTCTTGCCCAAAAAGTCCTGGAAAGCAGCTCACTTTTTGGTACACATCTTTTTGTTGGAAATCTGTTGCAGCACGTTGGAGAAACTGTAAGGAGAATTCCCATTACATCCTCTTCTCCCTTCCCTTTTAAATTTAATAGAACATGTTGTCATTCTGCATCCATTCTGCCAATGTCCCCCCTTCCACTCCTTTCTGCCCAGTTGCCACGAGCCCGGAAAGTGATTGGCCTTCTGGAAGGGGTTGAAACCTCGCAACCTTAACCAACAGTCTGCCTTGATTGAAGCCTTTGAAAAACATCATAGTCTATCGAAACTTACCGAAGTCGATGGTGATTTGACCCTTCATACTATTTGTTGGATTCAATCATTTCTTGTTGGTTGTACATAGAAAACTTCCAAGTGGACTGTGTAAAGTACGTCTACAAATGGTTTGCAGCACCATCAACATGAAGTTAATATGTTGACTCAAAGAATTTGCATCGGGTTCCGGGCATTTCTGGTGTTGGATGAGGTCCTGAAAAGACCATCTGTCATCCGAGCTTCATAATCTTCATATCCTCTCACCGAATAGATTATATACATTGATTGCGTACTTGGCTTTTACAAGACACAACCTTTTGTCAGAAAGTTCCCATGACCTCAACAAATCTTCATCCCATTTTTGTTCAAACAACCGGTCCATTAGATGTACAAGTACGATTTTACGTTGAGATCCCGACCCCAATAAATGGCAAACTTGGAGGAATCCGCAGAAACACGTCCAAACCCTGCGCACCTTGGTCTATTGATTTTCAACATCTTGGAAAGTGAACAATGCCATGAAATCTTAGTTCGAAGCGTGAAGGTATTGACAACAGCATTGTACCTTCAGAGCCAGGATTTCACATCAATGGGGCGCCTTCGTGGGAGCTCCTTCAAGTGAACAGGTTGGCATCGATGATGTTGTAGATACTATATTGGCATGTATTGGCTCAGTCATCTACTGGGATCATCTTACAGTATCATGTTACCAGTGAAAAGGATTTCAAAACCCACCATGGAAATCATCTCCGCTCCCTTCCTTCACTATCCATGGGGCACTCGTGAACATCCCGGGTAGTCTGCAAGCAAAAGAACATCCTCAGAGCCACATCTTTCACAACCAAGTTTAGTTTCAATCTCTCTTTTCCAACTTGGAATACAATCGGTGCAGGGTTGATGCTTTGTCGATCTTTGGGTCTCACAGCTGTCATGTTCATTCCGTTCATTCTATCCTCCTGGATCTTAATCTATATATTGATGTTGATGGTATAATCACAAGCACCAGAAAGAGCATGGAGAAAGACAAATAGCTTTCAAACTGTTTGGAAATGTTAAGAGGTGTCCTCAGAGGTGCCTATAGTTGACAGGTTTACATTATGCTCTGACTACATTCGGGTCATAAAACTCAGGCGCAGATCCTCCCATCTGGGCCATGCTGCTGGGGTAAGGCTGCAATGCCCAAGGCTTGCACGTCGCTGGAGGCCAAAAGTCTGCATTCGAGTCAACATGTCGACCCAAATTAGTGACCCACCCAATTGCTTTGCAGTTGGAAACCGATAGAAGTTTTATGGCCCGCATATGCCCGCATATATTTACGGCAATTTCAGTTGTGGATACGTATGATACATTCTGCTTGTTTTCGATACTGGTGGATTCTTCAAAAGTGTGACAGTTGTCCTTAAAAGATTCGCAATCAACATCCAAAACATCCACCACTCCTGCTGCAATCTCTTGGTATAGCATTGCACCGAGGATCGTAGTCGAAGAAGACCACTGGCCTTGGTGTAGAAAGTTGCCTTTCGGTTCATAAACAAACATGAATGTCATCCCAATAACTTTGGAAAATGAAAATTGAATGGCATCATTTCCATCTTAAAATCGTCAATGGCCATAAATGGTGCAAGTCCCATGATGTCCATGTCGTATTGCCTTCATTGGCTTAGCCAGAGTGGCAACAAAGTCCTGGGCACCACGCGGTCTATCGGCAAAAACCTGAGGGCTATTGGACAAGAAAATCCAGCTAATCGAACCAGTTGTCAACTGTATGGCCAAGAAATGCCAAGATAGTATGCAGAGATCCCAATTGATTGCAGTGTTTTTACCATCCCCACTAATCCAGAATTTTGACTATCAGCAGTATGTAAAAGACACATTTGCTGCAAAGTCTATGTGTAGGCTCCCGCACAGAAGCCAATAACCTCATCTCTCCTTCCGTCTCGTTTCGACTGGAAGACGCCAAACCTCAAAAGGTGTCCCGCTGCGGCGAATCGGCTGATCAAAACAATTTCTTTAGGGGGTAACATTTGATGTTCATGAAACCGGACCCCTGGAAGATGTTCATTCTGGGGCCCTACAAAAATGGATTGAAACCAGTGACAAGGTTTGATTCAGGTCAGATTTCTGTTGGAAAAAATGACGAATCTTTCTGCGCATTCATGAAGGGTTCGAGTCTCTGAGATTCAAACCACCAAACCAGCCGGGGACGATGCGTTTTGCAAGGCAATCCTAATGGGATGACGTCTGTGATATTTTGGTTTGGGGACTCAAAACAATGCTGGATAAATGAATTCCTGACGGGTGAAAGAAATTCGAATTCAATCCTTGATTCCAGACCATCTTCCCACATCAGCAGAAAAAAAACATTACTATATAGGTGTGGTGGTATCATGTGGCATCAAAGTGGATTATCTCCAAGAATATACAGGAAAATGCTGAATAAGCAACAAATCATTAAAACCATATCGGAAGATATCGGTAGCTCATCATCCCCTCGCCTCTGCTTTGGCCTGGTCAGGAAGCCTCAGGGAACCCCCACGGAGGTGCCATAGGTGATGGGATGTGATGGGATGACCTCCGGAGCTAGGCAACCCCAACTTGGGAGATGTGTCTTGACTGCTGGGTCGCCTTTCTTTGGAACCTGCCAGGTGTTACCGCGTCGGTGTCATGTCCATCTGCATTTAAGTCAATGTAAAAAGCCACCAAGCTTAAAGTCAAGTCAAAGATCTGCAGAGACAAGCTGGAATGAAAGATTCAAAACAGAGAAGAAAAGATGTAAGAAGTGAACATAAAGACAAATGACTGCATAATTTAAAGAGTTATAAAGAGTTTCAAGAGATCATGACAATTTTTGCGGCTACTTCCACCCATACCCATCTCTGCAGTGCATACCTTTGAAAGACCGCCGGACATGGTCTCGGCGGTCCGTTCTCGGTGCTGCGTGCCTCCGGGGACGGTGTGCCAAAATCCTCAAGTTTTTCTACTCTTTTGAGATGGCTGAAAGAATTTGCGGCGAACTCGGCGAAACGAGTTTTGTTTGAAACATCCCCGCTAGTAGAGAAAACTCAAATAATCTCAGAATATCTTTCCAAACTTCATCAGTGGATGGTACAGTAGAAATTGGGAGCCAAAGACTTTGCAGCAAATTGATGACAATTCTGAGTACATTGACTGCACTTCCTAACCAACCCATGATTCAAGGAGAGAACCATCACAGAACTATCCCGCATCCCAATTGCAAGTCTGGTAGCCTCTGATCTGATTTGTCACGCACCTTAGAATCGTTATGATGGTCTCAATCCCAGCATCCTGAACTACCTTTGGATCATAGCTTCAACATCAACTCTTTTTCAACGGTGAGAAATATCCAAGAGCCAAAGCATCATTGTGAAACTGATGCTTGTGGCAGATCCCATAACTATTTGTATGTATGCACAACGATAGACAAGTCAGGTAACAAATGCACAAAAGTAATCAAAATATTCAATAACTATCCAATCCAACAATATCCAAAGGTATTTGCCTATTCGATCAATGCAATGCCTCACTTGCAACCACGCGGCGCTTGAAACATCTCCTTCAGCCCTGACGGATGTAGTGTTCACGGTTTTGTTGGAAGGGTGTAGCTAGCCCAAAGCCCAAAAATCAGAATTCAGACTGATTCATACTCGAGATTGTCACGGGCTCTTGGAAGCTTTATTGAGTTTTTCAATAACTCAATATTATTCATCTGCACAACATTGCTCAAGCTTCCTTGCTGCTTGGTGAGTGGCACATTGATTGAAACTGCACTGTAGAATTGCAACATCTCACCTTCTGTTTCTATTGCAAATGTGACGAAAATGCATTCCGAAGTCAACTGAGCAAACTCAAACTGCAATGGAAGTGGAGGTGGAGTCAAAGAGAAAGCAAACCTCTTCTACAAAGAATGAGGGAGAAATTGTGAAGCTATGCTGGTTGTACATGCTATCAAATGCTGGCCAATCAGGGCATCTTCACAAGTGAAGCTAAAGGTGAATATTTACCAAACATCATACGGTACTGTGAAAGACCAAACACGTTGATCGGGATTGACTTCTTGGCGCTGTTCTTTCCACCCAGCCAAGTCAATCGCATTGTCTCGATCTGTAGGAATTCACCCCTCCAAATGCACGGCCAATAAGAATTCTACCACAATTCTACATGGCGAAATTAAAACAAAAATGTTTTGGAACAAACTGCTATAAGTGTAGCAGCTGATCCAACACTTGAGAATTGTCACCACCATATCTCTGGTGGCCCCAGGTGACAACCAATCCGTTTGCTAGGATTGCAGCAAATGCACCCTGAGAACCATGAATAGTCTGAACACCTCTGAGCTGATCTTGAACCATAGAACTATCACCACCAAAGTCTGGATAGCCCCAAGTGACGATTGATCCATCTGCAAGGATCGCAGCGAATGCATCATCTGTTGCCTCAATTTGCTGTACATTTCTCAGCTGGTCTTGGACTTCTGAGCTGTCACCACCTCCAGCTGGATCGCCCCATGTGAGAACTGTTCCATCTTCCCGGATGGCTGCAAATGCTTTCCATGTGGCCTGAATCTTCTGCACACTTGTGAGCCGTTGTTGAACCTCAGAAGTGTCACCACCATAACGGCTGTCGCCCCAAGTGACAATTGTTCTATTTGCCAAGATCGCAGCGAATGCACCGTATGTGGCCTGAATTTGCTGGACACCCCTCAGCTGCTCTTGGACTGCAGAACTATCACCACCACAATGTCGATCCCCCCATGTGACAACCGATCCATCTTCTACAATCGCAGCAAATGCACCATGCGTGGCCTGAACCTGCCTAACACTCCTCAATTTGTCTTGCACTGCAGAACTATCACCACCGTACCGCGGATCACCCCACGTGACAACTGATCCATTTTCCAGGGTTGCCGCAAATGCATAATGCGTTGATTGCATCTGCCGCACACTCCTGAGCTGGCTGTGGACTATAGAACTGTAGCCACCAGAACCTGGATCCCCCCAAGTGACGACTGACCCATCTTGCACTATTGCAGCGAAGGCATGAAGTGTGGCCTGAATACCCTGCACACCCTTTAGCTGATCTTGAACTGTGGAACTGTCACCACCAAAGAGTCTATCACCCCATGTTACGACTGATCCATCTTCTACAATCGCAGCGAATGCAAAGTGTGTGGACTGAATTTCTTGCACACCCCTTAGCTGATCTTGAACTGTGGAACTGTCACCGCCAAAGAGTTTATCACCCCAAGTAACCACGGATCCATCTGCTAGGATTGCAGCAAACGCGGTATGAGTGGCCTGAACCTGCTGGACATTTTTCAGCTGATTGCGGACTTCAGAACTATCACCACCAAATCCTCGATCGCCCCATGTGACGATTCTGTGGCCTCCACAACACCAGAGAGCAAAGGCTCTCTCCGTGGCAGCCAATTTTGGTTGAAGTACTACAGCTGTAAGATGATCTCCGTTGCGAAGCCCTACAGCTTCTAGAGATTCTTCAGGATCAGCCAGGATATGTCCTTCTGCTGTAATCAGCTTCACAATACCTAGTCCAAAGGCTCTTTGGGCTAGGATTCTTAAGTTTCCTACTTTGGAAAACTGCGGAAGTGACAGGCTTTCACTGCAGCCGCTCGGCAAGGCCACATTCACTTGAAGCATCTGGAATCATAGAGCTATATCCAAGTCAAAGTGTCTGAAGGTTGATTCTGGCAAATGTTATCTTCCAATACAACTGTCTATAAAATTACAAGAAGAGATAAGATATAAATCCTAGTAAGATACAATAAGTGTGTATTGTCCATTCTTTGATCTCCAAGTCTTCCAAAAACATCCTCAAAAAATCAACAAATCTGTACAAAAACTTGAGCCAGAGAAGCATCCAGCAAGAACTGCCAACAAACAAATCCATGCAAGAATTCTCCACACATTGAATCACTTGACAAGTCTAGATTGGAAAATGCATGAAAGTGCATGAAAATGCCCAAGGTAAATGCAACATAATGCAACCTCTTCTCACCCGGCCTGTGAGATGCTTTTACCACTGCCGCAGGTTTACCACTGGCTGCCTTGGCGAAGATGATGCGAAGGTGTTTTTTTGCAAAGGTTACATTATGGTATCTGAATCCGCCACCTGGATTTGTTCCAATTTGTTACGATCTGTGATATGTCCTCTTGAAGTTTTGAAAGAAACTTATGATTTTGAATATACCTCGAGTTCTTAAAACACAACAACAGTGGCACCATCGTTGTCAGCAGCTGCCACGTCTGCACGATGGTCCAATAGCAGCTTTGCCACTGCCTCGTGGCCACCCGTAGCAGCAAGGATCAATGCAGGGTTACCATCGTTGTCAGCAGCTGCCACGTCTGCACGATGGTCTAATAGCAGCTTTGCCACTGCCTCGTGGCCATCCCTAGCAGCAAGGATCAGTGCAGTTTGACCATCGTTGTCAGCAGCTGCCATGTCTGCACGATGGTCCAACAGCAGCTTTACCACTGGCTTGTGGCCTCCTACAGCGGCCCCCCTCAGTGCAGTCATACCAGTGTTTGTAGCAGCTGCCACGTCTGCACGACAGTCCAACAGCAGCTTTGCCACTGGCTTGTGGCCTACTACAGCGGCACCCATCAGGGCAGTGTGACCAGTGTTTNTGTTTGTAGCAGCTGCCACGTCTGCACGATGGTCCAACAGCAGCTTTGCCACTGCCTCGTGGCCACCTGCAGCGGCATGGATCAGTGCAGTCATACCAGTGTTTGTAGCAGCCGACACGTCTGCACGATGGTCCAACAGCAGCTTTGTCACTGTCTTATGGCCAGCTGAACCAGCTTTCAAGAAAGCACCATTTGCAGCTTCTATGCAAGCTCCCGACCGCAACAAAAGCTGAACAATGTCCAAACGATTGTTCAGCGCATTGATCGACAGCAGGGTGGTCAACCAGCTGGTTCGGTCTTCTTCTGGGACATGGTCTTTCATCTGTGCAAATTGGTCCTCTGTAAAGCAAGCGCCATGCTCGCAGCATTTGGCCGCTGCTAAGTGTCGATTGTGCATCAAGTAAAAGTGCAGCAAGGCCGAGGAAAGCAATGCCTGACAATGTTGGTCAAACTCCGTGAAGAACTGGCTGAACCAGTGAATCTCCTGATCACCCACGAAATAGGCCTGGAGACCCGTGAGAAGCTTCCTCTTGCCAGGATTTGCAATCTCCTCGCAAATGCGGATCCGGTCTTCTTTGACTGATGCCTTCGCTTTCACAGCTGAGACCTCCCAAAGAGCCTCACAGGTGCCTCGCAACAAATCTTCCACGGCAGAGTCAGCTTCGTGTGCCAAGCTTTCAGGCTTTGAAAGGGAACCCATCTCACAAATCAGTTCGAATGGCTTTTTGAGCTCCTTGAGCCGGGAAATTTCAAACAGACACCAAATCCTCTTGAAAGGATGGATCTCTTCATCAAGGACCATGACTGCACCATCTTCTGCCTGTGCCAATGCTGCGTTGAATGGTCCCTGCACTGGATTCTCTCCAACCTCATCTGCTACAGCATGTTGATTCAAAGCAAAGAGGCAAATCCAAAATACCACAGATTTGGGGCTCTCAGTCCTCATTTGAGCATTCATCTCCGCCCACCTTCGCAGGGCAGTGACGGTCTGGCTGAACAAATGACCCCAGAAATGTGAGACGAAGCAGTGGACGATGAGACCGCTTGGGTTGACAAGTTCCGAAAATGACATTGCTTCGTTTGCCGGTGGCACCACATTTGCACTATCCTGATCTCGGGCATCACAGCTGCCGGGTTTTGACATGGGGGTCACCACAAAGCTGTCCATAGCATAGAGGTTGGCGGCTTGGGTGAACTTCTTTCCCTCAGAAATAGCTTCTGCATGTTCCAAGTTGAAAGCATTGCACTTGGCATCAAGCCAACCAGATGTAATGAAAACGGACTCCAACTGCTGCAACTGTCCCAGTGCCATGCCTCGCAAAGAGTGGGGAATCGTCGGCCTTCTGCTTGGAAAACACGGTGCATCTGCCACGATCTGAGCGAAGCGTTCCTTGCTGATCCGTGCCTCACCTGCCATGAGCTCCTGGAGTTTCTCAAGGGAAAACTGCAAACCAAAGGCCCTGGCTGCTTGCTTCAACTCATGCATGTCCAAGTCGCCTGAGCTGTCCAAGTCGCAGCGCTTGGCCACGAAGTGAGGATCTTTCAGCTTCATCTTCAGCTCTGAACTCATCTTCGACAGCTGCAGCTCCCAACTTTCTGACTTCGTCATGGTGCAGCAAAACCAGGGGCAATCTACAGAGAGATCATCACCCTCAAGCACTGGGGCATCCTCGGCATCCTTCAAACTCGGCACACCTGAACTTGGAACATTCACCGCATCACCAACTCCTGCATTGGCTTCACTGCACTGATCCTGTGTAGGCTTCGCATGGGGCAAAGCTAAGCGGCGTTCTAACAGCGTGGGTCGGCTCGGCTGAGATGCCTTGCTGCATGTGCAGCCCATGGCAGTACCCACTCTTGTGGCGGGTGCAACTCTAGGCTGCCGAGCCAAAGCTCAGTCCAAAATGAAAGATGCTGATCAAGTGCTACAGCGTGATGATGTACTCACCGCTCTACATTCTGCGAGCATTCCCAGCACAAGTACGAGGATATGTCACTTTGGTAAGACCTGCATTCTGCATAGACATCAACCCTCATGATAGGCCTTGCGTAGGTGCAAGCCATATTTTCAGCACCTCATATCCACCCACAATCCCTTTTTGCAGTCATGCAACACTTGCCACGTCTCTGGCAGCCCTGCGCCGTTTGGAAGGTGAACGGTGAACGGTGAACATGTATTTTATCGATCCCAACAGCTCAGAGTTGGTTGATCTTTCATCATATTGGCCAAACAAACATGGAACAACCGGGCATAACTCATTCAGCCGATCTTGTGGCTGACCATCTTTATCTGGCCCTGATTCTGCAAAATGTCCGCCTGTTGGCCGCCTGAATAGCTTGAGGTTCCAGTCCACCTGTCAGGGAGTTTTCATGGTCATTTGCTGATCTTCAACTTTAACACATTCAAACTGCATATTAAGATTGGAAAAAACTATGAGAAACTTCATAGCGACTTTTGTTTCCAAATCGTTGACCTGACTTACCGGATCTCACAGGGACAACGGGACAACTGTTCTGGTCTTGGGCCCCAAAGGCGTTCTTGGATTTGGGGTTTTAGAGTTGGGTCCGTTGGCAACTTGTTATGGCCCCCAATCCAACGCAGCCGAAACCCCAATGGATACCTGGAGCTTGTCGGATAGGTGCACCCAGGGCCCTGCAGATTAAAGCTGACCGAATCAGAACGGCAAATTGAAATCTACCAATAGAATGGACATCTACTCATTACTCTAAATTAATTCACAGACTCTATGTCATTAGAGAATACATGAGAATCTCATTATTGTATATAGATCATGATGCTACACTTCATGGTACATCCCTCAACCATCAGGAAAAAACATTAGCCGTTCAAATTGGTATTTTGTGTCGTGTCTATCTCTGGTGTCCGAACGGTCCTGAGGTCTGTCGTATCATCGTAGTGAGGCACCACTGGACGTAAGATCTTCTTCCTGAGTGTGCTGAAAGTGAATGGGCTCAATCCCAACCAAGATATGGGACGAGCCACCAAACACGTCACTCTCTCTCTAGATGGGTTTCATTTCTCAATTGGCCTCTTCCATTGACGTGTTTTCGTCGCTGTGAAACAAGCAATTCCAATTTTCCTGTTGACAGTGTTTTTGTCGTGGTCAAGTTGCACTGAAATCGGCCTCAAACTCAACCGTGCTTAGGCCTGTACCAAACCCCTTGTGGTGCCAACTGCAGACCAGTGCCACTAACCACAACTCCTGAATGCAGCATTCAGGAACTCTGAAATCACAGGAGCTCTACATCCAAAACCCTTCAAAACCTCGTCATCTAGCTTTCTCATAGCTTCTCACTGTGAAAACCTAATGGGTAGCCAACCCGGCCCATAGCCTAAGCAGCCTAGATATCAGTGATGGGTGCTGCTCCATCGAAGATGAACCTATGACGAACCTGAAGACATCTTGACTGTCACCCTCTCACTCTCTCACCAGGTCACCCCGTCACCCTTGTAAGGCCTGGTTGAAGCCCTAGAGGCATGCGGAGAATCCGCGGCGTAGCCAGACTTCGCCTCAATGGTCATTGTGACATTGTGGCATCTTGTTGGGGCTTCCAGCAAGACAAGGGATATAAGTGCATAAGGTTCTAAGTGGAAGATCTGTCGTGGTTTGCTTGTTGGGAATATCAGTTGAGCTTGTTATCTTGCAGATTTCTTTCACACCAAACATCATTTTGGCTTCATCCCAGCTCTCAGTTGTGTGCCATGAGGGCTTTCTCAACGGCTCATCGCTTGAGCAAAACAGCCATGCGGAGTTGGTGGGGTATCTTTGACCGAAACTTGACGTAGAGAATTTCAGGTGCCAACCACCTAGCGGGAAAGTAGTGACGCCGGCACCAGGGCATGAGGTACTGAGCTGGAAGTATACGAAAACATAGCTCTTGTGGCTGTATCATCGACAATTGCTGTTATTCCGCTATCAACCCATTGCTTCTTTCAGTTGTCAACTCCCTTTCTACATGTTTTTCAAGGCTTGTCCCTTCACAATTCAGCATGAAGAACACTCACTTCTTCGTCAAGGTATCCTGCTTGATTGATGAGATTTTCGTCCACATCCTCTGGCGCAATCTGCACGGCCCATGAATCACCCTTCAAAAAATTGGGCCAGAAAAGCAAGCAAAGATCACTACAGGTCAAGAAAAATGTCCAGCAAAATCCTTCCAATATTAGCACTGCTGATAACAAATCATTCTGTACTGTCATTATATTAAACCTTTGTAGTTGCATCAAGTCGACATCCTGACTAAAATCCCATTTTCAACAGGACTTCACCTGTTTCTCTAATTCACCTGGAACTGTGAATCGCATCCATACCAGTTCCAAATGGACCATCCGGGGTGTCTCTGCCATTTGGCAAAAGCAGGATGTAACATAACAAGTGGGCCGAATAATTTGACAACACCAGGAACCGGGCGCCGCAAAGCCATATCCATGGTTTGAAGCTACGGTTTCTTACCAGAAAAACAAACAGGTAAAGGTTTATCAGTTATGTCCAAAGCTCACTTTCAAAATCAATGCAATTTCTTACATGTCTTTTACTATCGAACAAAGCCTTCAGTTTTTGACACCTTTGAGACAACCTCCAGCCACCGATACAGTCATGTGTACTGACCCATGGCCGGAAGGTCTCTCGGAAAAACGGCGACTTTAACCGGTCTGAAGCTGCCCGACCGAGATGCAATCAACTCGCAGTGTCTGTGACATTCTGCAACCATCTGCCATCTGCAACATGTGAAAGTATACAAGCATGATTACTGTATATTGACTGGACATGATGTTAGATAAATTGACATTCATCATCCTGCTATCAAGTCTCTAGTTTAGCAGCATTTTTTGTGGACCTTTTTTTTAGATGGAAGCATGGCAGACATTGTTCAAAGTTAGTGCACTGCCCTATAAGTAATGTCAGCTTAGCCGGGCCTTGCCGACTACTGTACAGCAGCAAACTGACGTTCGCAGAGTGCGCATTCAATATCGTCCACAGTTGATGCCGTTGACACTGCAGCCGCAGCAGGGCGCCGAGAACGGCAACGGCAATAAAATCCAAAGCAGGCAACGAAAACCAGCTTTTTGCTGTCCAAACGAGCTGCCTGCCAAACGCTGCTGCAAGGAATTTGGTTTGAAGATGAAGCAGTAAAGGATCTATGCTGCATACTCCTGTCAAACTTTGATAAGAAACTTCATTGAAACGTACCCTGCATACACACCTAACAGATCCTAACAGCTGATTACACCGGCCTGTTTCATCAAACCGATCTGGCCTTGGACAGGGGATGAAATCTCCAGAGTGACCACTTGCAGTAGCTTTCTTGACTTGTTGGATTACATCTCGTCTTAGTGACTTAAACTTCATAAAATCAAAAAAAATCTGGGCAGAAAGTTAAAAATGGAGGGAGACATGGAAGAACCCTCTCACGACCTTCACAGTTTAGGTCAGAGCCTTTCTTCGTCACTGCTTTAATGAATGAATTTGTATGAATTTGTCAAGGTTCCTCTTTCATAACTTCTCAACTGCAGTGCTCAAGACTTGGGAAAAAGGTACCAAGCATTTTGTTTTTGGAAGTTTTTAAGATAGGATTCCTCAGCAGCACTAACCTTGCGGAAACACCCGTTTCCCCCGTTTCCCTGAGACCACCAACCCTTCGCTCCCAAGAGGGTAGTTCTTGCCACCATCCCTGCATCCCATCAACATCTGATACTCGGCCTTTTCGGCATGTCATGTCCTTACCAGTGTCTTTGCTTCCAACTTCTTGTGGTTTTTGATTTGACACACATTGTGCTGAAAATACATGAAAGAGGGAGTGAAACAGAGTGACAAATGGTGCAAGCCCAAATCTTCCATGTCACCCAACCTGGAGAAGTTGTGATAAAGTTGCTTCCGTTAGTGGAACTGTGGCCACATCCTGGCAGGTCCAGCACAGCAAAACAAAATGACCAGTTGCTGGAGTCACGGCACCAATGATGAATCTCTGGTGAAGAACAGCTATTTGATGTTCTTTGTTTTGTTAGTTACCTCCATTCACATCCATTAATCCTTTGACATGTTCAAACATAAAATCAAATTCCCCAAAAGCAAAAAGGGGTACCTTTGAAATGTCATTTGAACCTGTTGGTGGTATTCAATATCTCAGTGTGTGGCCTTGTCTGATTGCCGTTTATAACATCAGGTACATTGAGACATCCCATCTCCCTGTGAAGCCTTGGTACCTCGTCCCTTCAAGACACCACCTGCCATACACAGCACGAGTCGCCATAGCTGTGTTTCGGGGGTAGGATACAAGTGACATGGAGACCTAGCCATACAAGTTGGGGATAGACTTGGATGTTATAAATGATATGTTCGGCCCATTGGGCTCTGAATGTCAGACATCGACAAAACAGCTCTGGAGTACGCATTGGCGGCAAATTGTCGAGAACTTGAAGGGCTTTGGGTCTGATCAAACCTTAGCAAAGAGATGCAAAACAAAACTGCATGAACCACCTGCAGATCTAACATCAATGTCTATGCCAATGCATATGATTTCTCACCAAAGAATCTCTTCTGATGGTCCAAGTATTCAGTTGTCCAAATTGTACAGTAGAATGCTTCAAAATGTGGTGAACTCAGAGGATCTTGGTGTTTTCAGAGTTCCATGAAACCAAGGGCGCCACGTTGCAACGGAGCTGGTTGGCCCTGAGCCTATCCAAGATCCCGAAACTGCAAGTTGTTTCAGCTGCGTTTTATCTCCGTGATTTATGTATATTTTATGTATACATATATATATATATATATTCAATTTATCAATGTACACTTCCTCAAAGCTTAATTATCAGGGTTCTATTGAAGTTGGAAAGGTCAGCCTTTGGGTGAAGCAAGTCTCTCTGGGGACCAGAGATATGGACCACACAATTCTAAATGAATCGTCATGAATCAGAAAATGAATGAATGATCATATGATCATGTCATGTTTCAAGACTTCTTCATTCTCCATTCCTGTTTGATATGTAGATTGTAGTAGATTGTTGTACAAGTTCCACCTTTCCTTGGCCACAAATTCTCGTCAACCCAGTGTTTTTCCTCGTCTAAGGACTCGGCTGCCTTAACCTACAGGAGTCCAAGTGCCAGTGTGAGGGACAACCAAAAATCACCCAATGATCTATTTTCATCTATTTCGTAGGAAACCGATAGATGTTTGGGGGTAACATTTGAGACATCCATGTATCATGATTCTGTGGAAAAATCTGGCCAAAAACATCCTCAAAAAATCAACAAATCTGTATAAAATCTTGAGCCAAAGAAGCATCCAGCGAGAACTACAAACAAACAAATCCAGGCAAGGATTCTCCACACATTGAATCACTTGACAAGTCTAGATTGGAAAATGCCCAAGGTGAATGCAACCTCTTCTCACCCGGCCTGTGAGATGCTTTCACCACTGCTGGAGGTTTACCACTGGCTGCCTTGGCGAAGATGATCCGAAGGTGTTTTTTTTGCAAAGGTTACGTTACGGTATCTGAATCCGCAACCTGGATCTGTTCCAATTTGTTACGATCTGTGAGATGTCCTCTTGAAATTTTGAAAGAAACTGGTGATTTTGAATATATACGCAACAACAGTGGCACCATTGTTTTGAAATGTTTTATTGAGCAGCTGCCACGTCTGCACGATGGTCCAACAGCAGCTTTGCCACTGCCTCGTGGCCACACTCAGCAGCAAGAATCAGTGCAGTGCGACCATCGTTGCCAGCAGCTGCCACGTCTGCACGATGGTCCAACAGCAGCTTTGCCACTGCCTCATGGCCACACTCAGCAGCAAGAATCAGTGCAGTGACACCATCGTTGCCAGCAGCTGCCACGTCTGCATGATGGTCCAACAGCAGCTTTGCCACTGCCTCGTGGCCTCCTACAGCGGCACCCATCAGTGCAGTGACACCATTGTTGTCAGAAGCTGCCACGTCTGCACGATGGTCCAACAGCAGCTTTGCCACTGCCTCATGGCCACACTCAGCAGCAAGAATCAGTCCAGTGACACCATCGTTGCCAGCAGCTGCCACGTCTGCACGATGGTCCAAC
This sequence comes from Breviolum minutum Mf 1.05b.01, assembly GCA_000507305.1. NCBI lineage: Eukaryota > Dinophyceae > Suessiales > Symbiodiniaceae > Breviolum > Breviolum minutum. Next base: position 24,581 of record DF239990.1, read on the forward strand.
AGCAGCTTTGCCACTGCCTCGTGGCCGGTAAAAGCAGCTTCCCCCAAAGCACCATTTGCAGCTTCCATGCAAGCTCCCGACCGCAACAAAAACTGAACAATGTCCAAACGATTGTTCAGCGCATTGATCTTCAGCAGGGTGGTCAACCAGCTTGTTCGGTCTTCTTCTGGGACATGGTCTTTCATCTGTGCAAATTGGTTCTCTGTAAAGCAAGCGCCATGCTCGCAGCATTTGGCCGCAGCTAAGTGTCGATTGTGCATCAAGTAAAAGCGCAGCAAGGCCGAGGAAAGCAATGCCTGACAATGTTGGTCAAACTCCGTGAAGAAGTGGCTGAACTCCTCAATCAAGGCCAACATACCCGTGAGAAGCTTCCTCTTGCCAGGATCTGCAATCTCCTCCCAAATGCGGATCTGGTCTTCTTTGACTGATGCCTTCGCTTTCGCAGCTGAGACCTCCCAAAGAGCCTCACAGGTGCCTCGCAACAAATCTTCCACGGCAGAGTCAGCTTCGTGTGCCAAGGTTTCAGGCTTTGAAAGGGAACCCATCTCACAAATCAGTTCGAATGGCTTTTTGAGCTCCTTGAGCCGGGAAATTTCAAACAGGCACCAAATCCTCTTGAAAGGATTGATCTCTTCATCAAGGACCATGACTGCACCATCTTCTGCCTGTGCCAATGCCGCATTGAATGGTCCCTGCATTGGATTCTCTCCAACCTCATCTGCTACAGCATGTTGATTCAAAGCGAAGAGGCAAATCCAAAATACCACAGATTTGGGGCTCTCAGTCCTCATTTGAGCATTCATCTCCGCCCACCGCCGCAGGGCAGTGACGGTCTGGCTGAACAAATGACCCCAGAAATGTGAGACGAAGCAGCCCACCATGAGACCGCTTGGGTTGACAAGTTCCGAAAATGACATTGCTTCATTTGCCGCTGGCACCACATTTGCACTATCCTGATCTCGGGCATCACAGCTGCCGGGTTTTGACATAGGGGTCACCACAAAGCTGTCCATAGCATGGAGGTTGGCTGCTTGGGTGAACTTTCCCTCAGAAATAGTTTCTGCATGTTCCAAGTTGAAAGCATTGCACTTGGCATCAAGCCAACCAGATGTAATGAAAATGGACTCCAACTGCTGCAACTGTCCCAGTGCCATGCCTCGCAAAGAGTGGGGAATGGTCGGCCTACTTCTGCTTGAAAAAAACGGTACATCTGCCACGATCTGAGCGAAGCGTTCCTTGCTGATCCGTGCCTCACCTGCCATGAGCTGCTGGAGTTTCTCAAGGGAAAACTGCAAACCAAAGGCCCTGGCTGCTTGCTTCAACTCATGCATGTCCAAGTCACCTGAGCTGTCCAAGTCACAGCGCTTGGCCACGAAGTGAGGATCTTTCAGCTTCATCTTCAGCTCTGAACTCATCTTCGACAGCTGCAGCTCCCAACTTTCTGACTTCGTCATGGTGCAGCAAAACCAGGGGCAATCTACAGAGAGATCATCACCCTCAAGCACTGGGGCATCCTCGGCATCCTTCAAACTCGGCACACCTGAACTTGGAACATTCACCGCATCACCAACTCCTGCATTGGCTTCACTGCACTGATCCTGTGTAGGCTTCGCATGGGGCAAAGCTAAGCGGCGTTCTAACAGCGTGGGTCGGCTCGGCTGAGATGCCTTGCTGCATGTGCAGCCCATGGCGGTACCCACTCTTGTGGCGGGGACAACTCTAGGCTGCCGACCGTAGACATCAACCCTCATGATAGGCCTTGCGTAGGTACGAGTAGAAGCCATATTTTCAGCACCTCATATCCATCCAGAATCCCTTTTTGCAGTCATGCAACACTTGCCACGTCTCTGGCAGCCCTGCGCCGTTTGGAAGGTGAACGGTGAACGGTGAACATGTATTTTATCGATCCCAACAGCTCAGAGTTGGTTGATCTTTCATCATATTGGCCAAACAAACATGTAACAACCGGGCATAACTCATTCAGCCGATCTTGTGGCTGACCATCTTTATCTGGCCCTGATTCTTGCAAAATGTCCGCCTGTTGGCCGCCTGAATAGCTTGAGGTTCCAGTCCACCTGTCAGGGATTTTTCATGGTCATTTGCTGATCTTCAACTTTAACACAAACACAAACTGCATATTAAGATTGGAAAAACTATGAGAAACTTCATAAAGACGTTTGTTTCCAAAGAGTTCACCTGACTTACTGGATCTCACAGGGACAACTGTTCTGGTCTTGGGCTTCAAAGGATTTTTGGATTTGGGGTTTAGAGTTTTTGGTCCGCTGGCAACTTGCTATGGCCCCCAATTTGCAAGGCACTTCCTTTAAAGCATGTAAATCCAATGTTTGAAGGGCATCACTTGAACTCAAGCTGGAATCAACGTAGCCGAAACCCCAATGGATACCTGGAGCTTGTCGGATAGGTGCACCCAGGGCCCTGCAGATTAAAGCTGATCGAATCAGAACGGCAAATTGAAATCTACCATTTCCATTTTCCATTTGCGGCCATTCGTGTCTTAAATCTCAGACGCAGCCGTGCGTTTAATTACATGCAAGCGTTACGATGGAAGTCCGCCCCACGCAGCGCATCCTCGTTGAAATGGCACACCAGGGATTCGACATAACGATTGAATGCCTCATCACTTCCGGTGGCCAGGGAAAAATCACCATGGACAACATACCGAGAGTTCCACTCATCGGATAGTGCTGACAGCGCCACACAGAAATCCTTAGGATAATTCTTGAGCGCCGCTGTAGCAAACTCTGCCCCCTTCGTCATTTCCAGAGGTGGAGGCAAAGTATTTGTCGTCCGACGTGCATCTAATATTGATTGTGCGCAAAGTTCTGGACCCATAGCCACCAGCAAGTATGTCGGCTTCGGCGACTTCCCCTTGTAGTAGCCTTGGTAGACCTTTGCGAGCTGCACCGAGTGATGAGCCGTCAACGCCCTTGTCACCCATAACTTCCAGATCGACGCCAGCCATCGTTCACTGGGGTGATCCGGCTCCCCAGGATGCTCCAAAACAGCGAGTCTCGCCGTCATCAGCATAGCCAGAAAGATCTGTAAAGCGAAGTGCAGCAGTTTGTTGGCCGTGATGACCTGTAAGATCTCCCGATGGCGCAGTTCCTCCAGCCCTTGTGGTCTCGCCGCCGTCCTCAGCAATCTCGGGCCACCATCGCCTTTTGAGTGGTTCGGAAGTCCACCTTTGGCTCTAGCTTTCGACCACGACTCACATGGCGGTCCAACGTATAGTGCATGGATCTTGCCCGACCATACGAAGCCAAGCCACTTTTGTTGCACCGAGTAGTCGCAGAGGTTGGCTCTCCGATGGTCGAAGATGATGTCCACACTTAGGACCGTCCGTGTGCATCCTGGTGGGATGGGGAGAGCCCCCAAAGCATCCTGTAGGTCGCCACTTCGCCGCTCTCCCGAGAAGAGATGGACGTAGTTCAGCTGTCGCGACCGCATTCTAGGGATATAGTTGCATCTCCTCCAAGTCGGGCTTTTTGTTGTACTGTTACAGAAGTTCCATGCCGCTTCCCTTATCTCCTGGTCTTCCGGGATGATGCCGTGCTCGTCCATATTGAAGTACCACGATAGTCGCAGCTTGCTCCAAACCTCCTCACAAAGCGCCTCGACTCTGTAGGTCCTTGGTGCCCCTTCTGCGTCTTCGTCCCAAGTCATCGGTAGATCATCCCACACTCTACGTATAGTCTGCTTGATGTCCGCCATGCTCAGTACATAATTTGCCAGTAGTTGACGTATCTCCTCTACCGCCTTGCCGTGGTCGAAGTGCTGTGGTAGCGCAAGTAATGCGTCCATGAAGTCTTCGGCCAACCGTTGGTCGTAACCATCGCTCCATGTTGTTGCATATTGCGGTCCCCAGGCTCTCTCCGGTCCCTCCGTCGGCAGTACTGGGATAGGAAACTCACTGTCCTTGGTGGTCCTCGTATTGTTGATTCCGGGTCCCACATCTGTCGTCAGCCCTTCGTTTCTGAGCCGGATTGCACATTCCACACTGTGCCCAAGGTGCCTCATCAATTTCGTCGTTGAGCCATACTCCTTCAAGCAAGCTTCACATCGACTCGAAAGTAGTAGACACCTTTTGTCGTTCACCCGTCCATGCTTCTTGAAACAATGTACTGCCCACGCCGCTTTGCTTGTGAAGATCTTCCCACAAGGCAAGCAGGCTTCTGCCTTGCTTTTGTAGTCCCCACCTTCCGGCCAAGGAAATTGGAGTTCCAGTCCAAAATCAATACATTGTTGCAAAAATTGGTGATGCCATTCTCTCCATTCGGTTTGCAGTTTGTGTTGGCCACACGCTACTTGCATCGCCAGCTTGATCCACTTCTTGAACTGTTTGGGATTCTTCTTGGCGCATTGTTCCAGATCCGGATTCCAGAGGTTGCCAAATTTGTCCGGTCCCAAACCACGAAGTTGATAATGTAGCCAATCGCCTGCATTTCGAACTGCCATAAGCCACTTCTGTTCTCCTGCTGCAAGACGTCGCAAGATAGATGGTCCAGTGTTGAGAACGGAGACCATGTAGCTCAGACGTGCTTCGTGTAGAAGGCACTGCGCACTGGGCATATTGAGAAATGCCAGCACACGATCATCATTCCATCCTCTCTGCATCTCCTCACCTACCTCGGATCTCGCGATGCCTCTGTACATCTTGTAAATCCTCGTTCTGAAATAGGCGAATTCTCCTTCTGATAAAGTGGGCCAGGTTCCAACATTGAACTTGACAACACTGAGTACCAGGGTTTTGAGTAGCATCTTTCTCTTTTCCAGGTCAATCCTCCGGTTCTGAAAGACTTGCCTCCTGTGTTTGCGATAGATGCTCATGGCCGCCCCTGTTCTGGCTTTGATTTCACTCATGAGGCCCCCCTTGACATGGATCAGAGTGCCAAGGTGTTTGTAAGATGCTGCCAGTCTGACCGTGCGGAACTCCTCATCGACCTCGTCAATGTCGATCGTCGGCGTGTCGTGGTTGAAGTATTCCGCCCGTAGTTGACAGCTATTCTTTCCTCTAAGTCGCAGCAAAATCTCTGTCTTTCCCTTGGATAAATTGGGGATCAGAGCGTGCTGGCAGCATCGTGTGAAGACCCTCTGAGTCACCAACTTGATCCTCCTGATGACCTCTGTTGGATCCTTGTGAACCACTATCACCGCCAGATCATCTGCCCAAATGATGTCCAGTATTGGGGGTGGTTTCTTTTCAGGTGGGATGTCATAGAACAGCTTGTAGTCCTGGATCTCCTCTTCATCCTCCGCCTCAAAGTGCTCCACGACATCCTGCTTGACCTTTGCGATGATCCGACGAAGAATCATTGCGAAGATGATATCCGCCAATCCGTCCCCTGGACGGGAACCCGCAAGGCTTTCGTGCAGTTCCGAGCGAAAAATCGTGGTGAACCACGTACTGCTCATCGCCTCAGCCAGAAGTTCTTGCAGATCTTCTGGTACACCAATGTCTGCTGCTGCCGCTTCCTCGTTGAGCTCGTGCAAGAGGTCGTCTGGTTTGGTTGTACCGAGGTCAAAGTAGAGCAGCAGTCTTGCTATGCCTTCTTGCGGAGACACTGAAGAGACCAACTGTCTGATGACACGGTAGTAAGCCGCACGAATATCCAGGAACAGCACTGCTGCCGACATCTGTTGATTCCATGCCCCGGCCAGTGCCATTCGCAACGAAATCGATGCGTGTGCCACGTTGCTTCCTGGTCGAACTGACATGTGAAGCTCCCCCGTGGTGGCCGAGTAGTGCTGAACAAGCCGTTGCCTGATTGGCCTTCTTAGGCATTTCCCAGCGTGACTTGAGAGGAGGAGGGAGCGAAAGTTTGACACTTCACTCTGTTTTCCCCCCTTGTGTGCTGCTATCAACACTCCTCCTTTCATCTGTACGGGTTCTTCCACCCTCCAGAACATCTTAAGCATCAATGGGTAGAACTTTGCCGCCATCTCTGTTGCGGCAATGTGGCAGACGTCGCTCCTCAGTCGGTCTGCACCTGGAGCTTTGTGGAGCTTGACTCTTCGAAAACATCCTTCAAGCTCTTGTAGGGTTGGTACTGTCATCAACCCTTTGGCCTGTTGGGTACTTTCATTCCATCTTCCTGCCGCATTGCGTCTAGCCCGAAGCAACAAGCGTTTCGTGGTTGTCCTCACTCCGGCCTCCATTCTTGCGCAATGACGACTCCAAATCGCATCTCTGGCATGGGCATCACCTGCGACATTTCCTTCTTCGTCACAAAGTTGCGGTAGTGTCTGGATCGCTTTCTTTCTGAATGACGATCCAACCCTCAGCTTCTTCAGTTCCTTGTAGATGTTTGCTCCTGTGGCGCAGTTGGCATCTGTGGTCACCTTCTCGATGTACAGTGCCTTGTCCTTCTGAATTGCCGTCCTCAACTGTCGTGATAGATATCGAAATGCCCCAAGCAGCTTGTACTTCATGATCTCCACACTGACCAAATCGACCATGTGTCTTCTCCACTGGTCTCGTAGAGTCATCGTGTCCTTGATGGCCTCATAGCCAATTTTCTTCCAAATTGATTCTTCGACCTCGTCCATGTTGTTCAAGGCCTCTTTGATTTCCAGCTTGTGTTGTCGATATCCCCAAGTCTCTTCACCGAAGATATCCGATCTCTTAGACTTCTTCTCCTTCTTGAAGTTCTCCTCCAAGCATTGGTGTAACCCGTCCTCCAAGCTCTGCCAGTGCTGATGGACGTCGACTTCCCATGCTGGGTCTGGGATAGCCATAATCGCCCTTCTCAAGGTCTCCTGTCCCTCTGCAGTGGCAATTTTCTCCCAATCGTAGTTTGGTTCTTTGGGTCGAAGTGCTCCTTGTAGATGTTGCCACCCGACTCGTAATACTACTGCCTCATGGTCTCTCATTGCAGTCGAAGTAACAAGTCGATGTTCTACATAGCTCTCCTTGATGTCCCAAACTTCGGCCTCCTGCAGAATCACATAGTCCAACCTCGCATGTTTGCCTTTTGGGTGTGTCCACGTCCAATCGGCACTTTTGTGGTAGTTGCTGAAGGTAGAGGGGACCACCATGTCAAAGCGGTTGACATACTCGGTCAGGATTTCCCCATTCTGGCTCTGATCACCTGCACAAAGACGATCTCCGATCCGTCCCGAGCTGGGAATCTGTAGCCTTGCATTGAAGTCACCCATGATGATCATCCGGCATTTCCCTTGCCAGTTCCCCACGTGTGCTCCAAACATAGTCCACCATTCGTCCTTCTCACTCTGCAAAGCATTCTCATGCGGCGCATGTGCCACTACAAAGTGTAAGAGTCCTCCAGGGATGTTGACATTGACTGCCAACAGTCTGGGATTCTTGAAGACCACTGTGATCTTTTTGTTGTCGATATAGATCTTCCTTGGTCCTGCAACTCCTATCGGTTTCTGCCTGCTGAGCCAAAGTTCACATCCATGATGGTTGCCAGCACCACCAGATCCGCCAGTGATGACCCTGATGTAGTCTTCCGCACACAACAGGATGTCTTTCTTGGCCCTCGATTCTTGTATTCCTATCGCATGTATTCCATAGTAGTCCAGTTGTGACCTCAAAAACGCCGCTCTTCCTGTTTCTCCCAGAACTTGTCCATTGTCCTGCATGGAGTGTAGCGTCATGACGTTGTAGGTGGCTACCTTGATATCGAAGACAAAAGTCTGCTTCTCATCTTTGTCCTCTGTTTCAATACTGGCCACCCCATCCATGTTATAGAGGGTCTGCGGGCCTGATATGTACATGCCATCTTGATCTCGCTTCGGCATACTGGGGTTGAAGATAGTTTCGACTTGCCACCATGCCCACTGTAGACGATCATCCTTTTCCACAAATAGATCAGCCCTTGGGAGTTTCCTTCCCCACTTTCCGTTCGTTGTTTCTTGTTTGGTGAGTACTTTTGCCATACCATCTATGATTTCATTGCCAGGTTGATTGGTATGTGCTTTGCAGTGCTCGTATCTGATCTTCGACGTCCTCTTGAGAGATTTGCAAAGCAATGCAACATCACGAAGACGGTGTCCCTGGATCCAACCTTCTCTTGTATTCCACTTTCCTTGTAACGCGTTTCCTACCGTCAGCGCATCAAAGTGTAGTGTGATATCAAGATCGCTGTGATGTTGCATGATCCACAGATGAGCCCATAGAAGCGCACTCGCCTCCGCCTCTTCTGCGCATTGTCTGGCTGCCCCTGTAAAGCATTCGTTTCCTTGCTCAATGCAAAGTACGTCACCAAACCAACCAACGAAAAAGTGCATCGGTTCTTGCCTTGGGTCAAATCCAAAAACCCCGAAAGCAAAAGCTGCTCTCTGGCTTTGTGGCGTGTAGGATCCGTCCGTATATATGTGCAATTCTCGGATTCGATCTCTGTGTCCAGCCACACATCTTGCCAAGAACTGTTGGGCAATTGGTCGTAGTTCAAGATCCTCTGGTAGATCAAGATGTAGGCCTGTACCTGACTTCTCCCATGGTATAGTCAGATCAAGGAAGCTCAGTGGATCCTTCTGCATTTCGACCTTGATACGCTTTGTTCTTGGATTTTCATTGTCCTCATTTTCTTCCTCCGAGATTGTAATTGCCTCATCTTTGCCGAAGAGGGCCTCATGTAGCCTCAATTCTCTCGGATTGCCTGGTGGTGACAGATCTTCAAAATATGATCTCTTCCACCTTCGGTTCGGTTCATGGTCCTTGAAGATCAGATTACTCGGCTCCCGGGTCGACTCCTCCTCGTTGCCCAGTGACCAATTATCTGTCTTCCGGACCACAATACCGATCTGAAGGAGTTCTACCCTGTCCTCTTCATCATCCCGTGATCTCGATCTTGACCTCGATGGAATGTTCGGGCTTGGGGCTTCTTCCTCCTCTTCCTCTCCTTCTTCTTGGCCTGGTTCTTCTGGGTCTTCTTGATGGTGGTCCGAACTGGATGAACTCGAAGTTGGCGAGTTGAAGAATGTCCTTGACCGTTTGATTCTTTCAGCATGCCTCAGGTCACAGAGCAGAGCTTGTACTGTATCGTGCGTCGGGCTCTGCACCAATATCCTGATGTGGTCTCCGTCCTCCAACTCGTACCTTGTATTCGAACCATCTTCCAAAAACCGCCCATTGATCCAAACCATACAAGTCACAGTGAAAGTTCGAGCTCGACAAAGTTCTGATAGTCTCACTGTGTGGAGAATGTCATCTCGATTCATCCATTTTGTAGCCCAATGTACTCTCATCCTCGTGTGTACGTCCTGTAGCTGATTCGGATTCTGAAATTCAATGTTGTACAAACAAAGTATCTCATCCGATGTTAATCGTAGTGCTGCGTCTGCTCTCATCTCCAGGACATACACTCTGCACCTTGGGCTTGTCAAAACTTGCACTGGTGGGTGGTGAACTTCATGATATGCCACCACATCACTCGGTACCCAGTTGTTGATCTCCGCTATCATATTCACTAAGTCACCTACTCCTGTCCATTTGAAGTGACTGTATCCTCCCCCCTGACAGAAGGTGTGGATATCCATGACTCCGGGTCTGTCATCACCACCATCCTCTCCATCAGTGTCTTCTTCGCCACTACCTTGTCCAGCCTGTCCAACGTGCTGCATAAGGGCGACTCCATCCTCATAATCTTCTCGTGCAACATCAGCAAGCCGTGCTAATGTGCTCAATTCATAGGCCATGGTTCCATGTTGCAATGACACCAGCAACAATAGTCCCAGGCCCTTTCTATTGTACTTCGACTGCACTTTCTTCTCTGTCCTAAAGTACAGTCGTCCTTTGATACGAATTGCTTCTCGACGCCTTTCACGATGAAGAACCACAATGAAGATCACAATGACCAGGAAGACAGCGACATCGAAAAAGACGCCACATAGGAAATTGCAAAACTTCACCTTGATCTCCTCCGTGATCCATTCTGGGGACTGCGATGTTTGTAGAGCTCCAAGACCTCCACTCCCAAAGGCCTCATCTCTACCCCCATCTTCTTCCCCGTCTATGTGCTTCCTTCTTTGGCTTGTGGTGCCCCAGCCGGGGTCTCCTCTACTTCTTCCGGTTGCTGTTTCATCCTCTGCTCCATCCTTTGCTCCGCTGCAGACTTCGCATCTAGTAGGACCTGCTCGTTCTGCTTCCTTCCATATGGTGATGTTTCTGTCCGAGGTCTTTCCTTTCGGGCCCCATATGCTTTCGTCTGATTGGCTCCTCCTTTTGAATTCTGAGGTCCCTTCTCTGATGCCTCTGCTTCCGCGATCATCTCTGGGTCTTCGTCGTCCACATCGATGACATCGGGCTTCCTCTGCATCAGCATGAGCATACATTGTTGTTCTACTTGCGCCTTGTGCTGTTGCAGCTTGACCTGATACTCTCTTTCCAACCTCTTCTTCATCTCTTGCACTCTGGCTTCTACCTCCTCTTCGGACTTTTCCGTCTTCTTGTTGCCGAGGAAGTCGTCCAGGTCGTGTGACGGGTCCTCCTCCGTCTCTTCCATGTTCTCTTCGTCTTGACTCATACGGATCTTCTCTTCCTCCTTTCTGAGCTCTTCCAGCTCCTTCTTCAAGGTCGATTGCCGTTCCTCGTGCTTGCATCTCTCGCTTGCAAGTGCGTCCTTCACTTCTTTGACCCATGCATCCCATTTCTCCTCGTCTTTGATGCGGGCCTTCTCCTTTGCTTCTATTTTTGACAGGACATTGCGATGCCTGTTCAGTTTTCTCTGTTGCTCCTTCAAAGTCTGTCTTGTATCCGTCTCCTGCGATGGCATAAACTTCTGGAGCTTCTGCGGGATCTCCATGTTGTTCTCCTTGGCCATGTTGAAGAACTCCTGCATGAAATCCTGAGCCGCCTGCTGTGAGGACGATGAAGGCAATGATGAGCTTGGACCAGAAGCTGCCTCGCCTGTAGCATCGTACGGGCGGATGGTACTCTCGTCCTTCTTGGTCTTTCTCGTCGCATCGCCTCCTTTGTCCTTCTTCTTCTGACGCGGCATCTGTGGTGACCATCCTCCCCAATTGTTGTACTTGGGATAAGGCCATCCTTGCATCTCTCTGTAGATCGGCTTCGAGTGGTGCGACGCCAGCAGCGCAATAGCCCGCCAGAACTTCCACCTTCGTTTGCCTCCCCTCGCACGTACCTCGTGTATGAAGCGTCGTGCTTGCGATCTTCGTTTCCGTGCACTCCTGTGCCAGGTAGGTGATCGCGATTGTCGAATTCCGCCAGCTGTCGTAAGAAACACGGTACCCACCTAAGCAAGAAAACGTGTCCCACCCCAATACCAGCGTAGAAAACCCTGAGCAAGGCTATTGCAGTTACAGCACCTGCAAAAATACCAAAGCTCAACCACTATGGCGTCGCGGCACAATACACGCACCGGATGACGCGAGACAGAAGTCTCTGGGGCAATCAAGCAATCTCACTGCTGTCTGTGAGTATTCTCGAGCCCTTCGAAAATAAATACCTAAATACCAAAAAAGAAAACATATCAGACGCCTGGGTTGTTCTGCGGGTCTAAGTCCTGCAGTTTTGCCTGTCAGCCACTTGAAAGATCACTCAGCCGTCTTCCAGCGACTTCTAAGCGCAGCAGGAAGCAGAAAATTTCACGCTGCGCTTGTGCCTCAAAGTCAGCAAACTCGAGCAAAAGATGTCCCATGAATATGCCGAATATATTTTATGTGGAGCCTGTGTCGAGAATTCAAAATAGATCAAGAGTAGCTTTGCGAAGAGCGGTCAGCTAAGATTGGAACTGCTTACAGTTGACTCCTGTCACAACAAAGGGCGGTCATGCGTGATCCAACAGCTACACGCTAGCCCTAACCTTCACTGTGTCAGGGCTAATTTGAGAATCCTACCAAATTCATTTGCCCAACAGAATCCCAAGAGTCTCCAAACTTTGCTACAGTTCTGTCACATCTGAGATACCAGGTATACGGGTGGTATATCGGTAGTGTCTGGTAGTTTACCGGACCATACCCATCATACCCACCTTCACTCCACCCGCATTGGTCCTTGGCCGCTTGACCTGCAAAAACAAAGACTTGGACAGACAGGGCAATGACCTGAGATCGACAGCGGTCAAAACTTGACAGAAAAAAAAATGATGACATCGTCAAGGCGTCAACTATCGTCAAATTGCAATCGCTTCCGAGCAGCCAAGGCAGTTGTGCCAACGGGCCAATCGAATCCCTTTTTGTTCAGCAACAGGTCACCAACGAAATAAACCTGGCAATTGCCCAGCAATCACATCTCTTGGAGCAAAAGGACGGCAAAGTTTGGGTGACAAAGTCTAAGGCAGAATATTGTCATCGTTGTTGTCGTCCTCGTTGTGGTCGTCTTCGCCGTCATCATCATCATCATCATCATCATCATCATCATCATCATCATCATCAGCATAATCCCTCATGGATCACTCAATCATTCGATTTCATTTGATTGTTTGACCATCTAAACACTGAATATCACTTCGCTAAGGAGCAATAAGCAGTGACAGTTGCTGTGCCGATGATCGGATGACAGTGGAAAGCCGCTTTGCAACGAATCCTGGCGGTTTCACTAGGGTTTGTGTGTCGAGTGGCCCTTGGTATCAATGACCCCGTTTCATTTCTTACCTCTACGTAGCATCATCTGCATGTCGTGCTTGCCGGAAGGGCATGGTGCAAGCTTGAAAGGTTTAAAATCAACCCGTCCTGCTAGCCAGTTTTGCAGGAGTGTGACCACCAGCACTATGATCATCTGCCAATTCCATGCAACGAAGATGCCGGCTTCCATCCTGGAAATAAGGACCGAACAGCCGGCCAGCAGAGCTCACCAGCGAATGAAGTAAATCAATGTCTAAGTCCTTCCATCTTCCACTGGTCTTTTCTTCCAGAATGCGTCTTCGGTGCGCTTGCTGGTGGCACCACACACAAAGAGCATCACGATCTTGGCTTGGGACAAGAAAGTTTGCTGGATTGTTGCGGGTATCGACAAATACTAAAATTGCCATCTATCCCACCTTGCTGTTTCTGCTAAACTAAGCACACTCCAAAACTCCCGCTACACCTTGCTATACCTGGCTTGAGAACTGTCCAGTAAGTTTGCCTGCATTGGTGGCTTGCTCGGAGCAAGGGAATGAGCAGTGGCGCAGTGTTGCTTTGACCGTCACTGGAAATCCTTCACTAAGATCCCTGCCGATGTGAAAAAGCTTCCGACATCCAAATTGACTTTCTGGATGTAGAAGTGACTGTTGCCAGCCTTGCCCACATTCAAGACACTCCCAAAGGCTAACAACACAAAGTCTTTGAAATGCGCAGTGTGGAGCTTAATCCATTTCATTCCAACTTTGACTATCATGATTCTGTTCCCCGGGTCGACTTTCACACATCCCGCCTTCATGATTTTTTCCGACAGCATCGAAGCCAAACATGACATGACCACAGAGAGAAGGACGTAGCTGATGCCGGTGTTGAAGATGCTTTCAGAGGGACTGCCTGCAACAAGAATATAGAAAAAGAATGAAAAAGATACCAAAAAGTGGGTGAAAAAGGGAAAATCGCAACGTGTAATTACTCTAAAATCCTTGCAGTTCTCATGAAACAGTTCTCCGCAAACTTACTTGCAAAAACACCTTGATGTTTCACGATCACTGGAATTGCTAAAAGAATATTAAGAGACCAGGAGGAAATAAGGCGCAGCAATGCAGCAAGCGTGCAATGATGAACAAAACTCCATGGGCTCGGCACAATCACCATTGCAATCTGCTTGATTTGGTGCTTTTCTCTCATCGGAGTTGGCAGCCTGATTTAGAGTTCTGCAGTAAGACGAAGGCACTGGCACTGAGCATGAGCACCTCTGCGCTTTGAAACAGGAAAAGGATCAAAGACATGGAAATCTACACACTTTCTTGGGAATCTTGTGCCAGCAAGTGGAGAATATGTACCTGGAAGATGAGTTCAAGATTGTTTCTTTACATCTATGAATCTTCCAGGAATCTCAGAGATATTGTATAGTTACAAGAAGATTAACTCAAAAAGAGTACTGTAAGTTTCATCAAACAAAAATGTAGAGGAGGCTGGCCCTCGGCAAGATTTTTGCTCTCAAAGAACTACAAAGCTGTTCTTGAAAGTCTTCTGACATTGCGTACATCGACTTCGCACTGAGGAGAACACGTGCACATGGAAGTGTCTACACAGGCATTTGCTAACAAGAATGCAAAGTTCATCCCCTTTTTGAATGATGTTTTTTGCTTAACAATCTGTTCATGTAAGCCGATGCTGGATTTGGTCGAGGTACAGTGAGAGCAATCCACTCGAGAAAGCTGTACGAGCGCCGAAAGATCCAACGGCTGAGCAATGCGCTCAAAGGCATGTACACATTGCCAATGACCTCAGTTCGATTTTCAAATACTCATGAGCAGTGTTCAAAAACTCACGGTAACTCTGTTCTACTGGTTGGTTGAAAGGCTCCTACAAGAACAGCTCATCAAAATTTGGTTATGTATGACTCAGTAGTATCGCGTAGCACACTGCACGAACAACCAACCCAAGTTTAGAAGGCTCACATTTTCCATGACTCTAATCTGGTCAAATTCTCTTGCCATGCGATGGTTGAAGGGTTGAGCATCCCAATCAAAGTGATACCAAGTGGCAGTGTTCTCCATCCCGCTGACCTGTCAGGGTTGCCATGAATATGTCAAAGCATGGACCACAAAATCATAGAACGACGGCGGCAACGGGTTTAGTTACGAGATACAAGTAGGTGCTAAAACGCTAAATCGCTTCCTTTTTGCACCTCATACCACTTCAGGATCTATCATGCTTCTGTTTACCTCTCTGGAAGGCAGCATAAGGTAGCACACTTCAGCAGAGCTGCTCCAGAACTGTAGGCCATGATGGTGAAGGTCTGGCTCAAGGAGAAGCAGGTTGCCACCGGAAAGCAGCGCAAAATCTCCTGCAGAGCCCATTGCCGCAAAACCCGGCACGGAATCAAGCACATGACACCAAATCACGCCATGCTCCTTCATCTTAGATGTGTAGATAGATACCATGCATCACGTATCATGCAACAAAAAAGTACAGTACTATACAATCCTATACAGACAAGTCTGATCTAGACTGTCTAAATGAAGTACAGCCTGCAAAGATACGTACAAACGCAGCCCTGCAGCTCTCTCTCCTTCCAGGACAATGCTTCTCTCAAGCCTGTTATCCCTTCAGCTGCAGCGGAGATGATCAAACCGACCTCGGAGATGTTGGTGCCTCAAGTGCCTATAACATGCTGTGAACTCCTAATTTTGATGTATACGTTGGTAAATAAATTTGCCATTTTGCCAAGCAGCAACAATGGATGTTCCAAATTGTGCAAAGGTGATGGATTGAGAGACAATGGGAGTACCACTGATGTATTGATCGTTCCTTGGCTCAACACGTGATCAACGCTACGCTACGCCGCTCTGCTACCTGTCTCTGCGTTAGACTGGCAGTCTAGAATCACAATGGTCCTCGCAGAGTCGAAGAGGACGAAAATCTTGGAATGCAACACGGAGCTGTGATTTTCCGGGGACTTGGAAGTTTGGAAGGGTTCAAAATTTAGAAAATCACTGTGATGAAGCTTACGGCAGAACTTTAAAATCTGTGGTCAAATTTAATCTCTATCTCTTGTGTCTTCACGTGCCTGCAAAATGACAGGTGCAAATTCAATGGCAAATCTCGTTGAAAACTGGCAAAAGTGACATCAAAAGTCTCAAGCTACGACACCATTGACTCTTTGCTCTGCCAGGCAACCACCACACAGGCCAACTGAACAAGAATACCCTTCCTCAAAGCGCAGGGGACGTTTCCACAAGTGTTTCCACACAACACACCGCCAAACAGCGAGTTGAACCTCTGGAGTTCTGGTGTAGGAGAAGATTGCATCCAAGATTTTTAGATTCACAAGAAATTTGAATTTACATCAGATTCACAAGCTCTAAATGTTTGCTAACTAAGCCGCTTTGAAGAGATCCACACGACAAACTGCGAGTTCCGTGATCGTTCTTCTTCCAACCAATTCTCGTCCAGCAACCTCTGCTCGAGTCAGCTCTGGAGTGAAACATGTCATACCGAGTCATACCTGGCAATGCCTTGTGGTTTTCATTCCTTGCCGACTCGTCATTCATCGTCATTCCTTTATATTGAAAAACATCTTTAAAAAGCAGTCCCTCTCTTAATCCTGTTATCCGTTCGTTTATCGTAATGACACCAAGACTCTCTAGTCGGTCCACTGCAGGAAGCCGCGGTAACAAAGATGGCAGTTGTTGTTGAGTGGCCACAGGTGAAAACCTTCCACAAAAGAAGTCAGGTAAATCATGGAACGGCAGAAACCTGCAGAAAGCCATGTTACTCATGTTACCAGAAAATCCTTGCAACTCAGTGTTTGAAGTGCATAGCAGAGGAAAGGGCGTATATGGAAACGGCACTAGCAAGATCCTGATGCGCAAATATTTGTGGGGAGCCAACGGATGAACAACTATATACTATAGACATCTAGAGACTTGTATAGATATCTAACGATTCAGATACAACACGTCTTAGAAGCTTACCATATAGTCCTACAATGTCTTGCACGTCTCTTCGAGTCCCACGTGTTCTACTTCAAGACGAGGTACTCTGCAGGGCAACACACTTGAAAGTCTGGCGGCATCCTTTCACCTTCTGAGGGTCGATAAAGCAACGCTCGTGCACTCGAGCGTCCACGAGTACTAGTAGGATCAAACTGTGTTCGCTGAAGACCGACAAACACCTCAGTATTTAGTCACTTCTTAGTCACTTAGGCCTTTGATTTTTCATGATTCTGGCACGTGTCGGGTGTTGATCATTTCTGGTCAAGTTGCTGTTTCTTCTATCTCTTCTGCCTGTTGTCTGGCTACATTAGCGGCCTGGCGACGGCAAAGAAGAGTCATTGGTATCGTGGGATTTTACACTTGTATCATTTGTTGAAGGGCGGGGCAACTATGTTTCAATTGAAAGTCAACCCGTGCCGTTCAAGTCAGAATAAATTTCACTTCAACGTCTAGCAACTGTGGTGCAACATGCAGTGACGTGATCAAAAGCTGCTTGAGTGGAAAGCTATGCAAAACTTGCTGTTTCTTGAAAAGGGTTTGGCCTGAAGTTGTTTGATGGTTTGCCGACGGCCGAGCTGATACAGAAACGCGCTCAGAGCCACCGTCAACGCTAGCATGTAAAGACCTTCAAGGAGTGTCACTCATTTGAGCCATTCGTACCACTCTTGAAGGTGAGAATAAAATGAACAAGCTAGACAAAATGACGGAAATCAACATGTGCACCATGCACCTTGTGATCTTCTGCCCTTTATTCCAATGTTCAGTGCACAAATTTTCAAGCCTTCAAACTCAACAGGCCAAGCCACAAACATTCCCCTGGCTGCGGCCCAGCACGACCACATCACCCACATAGAAAACGACAAGAATAGACAAACACTGCATCACCTTGTTCGTTTGGCATGGAGGGAATATTCAAAATAAAGACTTCTGTGTAGGTCATATGCTCTGATAAACATCCAGTAGCCACAAAAACCAATGCGAAGGAATGCGAAGGAGACAGAACGATCGGTTTTTGACAGTTTCAATGGCTTCGTGAGCCTCTCAAGGAGTGACTGTTCCCATGACTAGCAGGGCTCTCTAGATTAAACGTTGAAGAACAATTTGAAAGCACAACATATTTTAACACTGCTTCCAAGAAGCTGCTTTGGCCACAGTGGACCAATGCTTAACAAGCAAGCCCGCCATCAGAGCTTGCGCCACCCGAATGGCAACACAAATTACCTGCCAAATCCACACGTTTCGAACCGCAAAAATCATCAAACGGAGCTTCGGCGTCCCTCCATGATGTCTTACGATGTCAAGTCTAGAGTCTGGAAGACATGTGAGTTGCACAGCCAAAAAGTATCTCAAAGCATCTAAAAGATGTGAAGTGCACTAAACCTTCAAAACGAGAACAATCCGGCGTTGTCTGCAAACCGGGCATATGTTCATTGGCCAGCTCCGCCGGTTTTTTCCTTAAGGGGAAATGGTTGCTTATCTGCTGGCTGAGCTGATGGCAGAATGCAAAACAAAAACACGTTCTGTGCATTTTTCTGGGCTTCTGATGGCTTTGTTGTGCCTCACTTTGACCTTTTTCCCCAAACAGTTTACTGTTGAGGTTCTCAATGCTGTCTTAAGTGTGTCCGCCTTGGCAGGGATGCTGTGTCCGCCTCCCTGGTTTTGTCTTTCTCTCTTTCTCTTGTCTCCGGTCTTGTCTTTCTCTTGTCTTCCAGCTGGTCTGGGATGCCGTGTCCTTGCTCTGGGCTTGTCTCCAAAATGTCATGTGCGATTTGTGCAAATGTTTTGGGGTCTACAGTGGTGAAATTCCAAATTTTCCCTGGGTCGCTTTGGTGGCGAAACAGCTGCCTGCAGATAGCCCCAGTCTTGAAAAGTACTCGGCGATGGGGGCCTGGGAGAGTCTCAATGTGGCAAGCAAATCGCAGTACCAATGCAATTCAATTTCATGTCAACGATGTCAGCGGAATTCAACGGAATAAACTGCGCTGGGCCACGCTCCCAAGCAGAGCAACACCGCTGCGGATGTCAACAAACCCCAAAAGTCAAACCGAGCTTTCTGGACCTCAAACTCACAAACTCACAAACTGCAAGCTGTAAGAACTGCAAGCGCTGTAAGATGGAAAGTACATGAAAGTACAAAGCAAAGCATGAGAGTTGGATGGAGGTAGTGGATGCAAGTTGCAACATGTTGCAACTAAGCCACACAATAAAGTTCGCCTTGTTGATGTGAAACATGCCTTTGTTTGAAAATGTGTTCCTTGGAGCAGCTGTGGTCAGAAACCAAAAGAATGGCTCCCCAAGAAGTGGTCTTGAATTCCTGGATTGAACCAAGACAAAGCGATAAACACTTTTGATGTCTATACGAAAGACATCTCCTAAAACCAGACAGAACTAACCTGACGCGTCACCTTTCACGTGTTAAAGAGCCAAGGTGCCGCCAGCAAACAAGCTGCGCAGGCCAAGGCAGCGTAAAGAACCACAAAAGAAGCGCCGTGAAGGCCTCCCGTCCTCAACGATGCAACAACATCTCTACGTCGACAACGAATGCCGTGTTTATTTTCCACACGTTTTGCCGCCAAGTGACAGTCCCACTGCACGGCTACGCAGTTCACAAAAGGTCAAGGAGCTGAACGTCAACAAAGCCTAAACATCAAAGGTCTACATAACCAAGCATATCCAATGGCAAGATCCCAGCGATTGAACATAATGGCAAAGCTGTCCCTAGTGCAATTTGCACCAATGTTAAGCTGATTTCATCCAGGAATAGCTTTTTGATATGTTTATCCTGTTTTTTTGGCGAGCAGCCAATGCGTGTAGCTCCAGCCAGCCGTAAGCACCTGGGCTGCTTTCGTTGGTTGGAAAGCATCTCTTCTATGAAGCAGGCTATCTTGGCATTTGAAAAAAATCACAAGAGCCTGAAACAAACACCTGCAAAAGTTCCAAAGATTGCAAATTGGGTAATCTGCATTCATCTGCGAATTCATCTGCTTTCCAAGCTACGTCTGAACATCCATCGGCTTACCTCAGTTGTTGACAAATGCCATGGCCCATCCCCAGCCTTCGCTCAGCCGAGGCACAAATGCTGACATTGGCATATACAAGGTGCCCCTCAGTCCAATTTTAATGACGAATGATGACGTCCGGACAACAAAGTCATCCAACAACACAAAGACAAAAATCCAAAATCGAAAAATATCGTTTCGTCGTGCAATATGACAGGTGCAAGAAAATACATCAAGGCCCTACACGCATTAGATTCCAAGGCACAAGGACACCGCGGTAGCTGCACCCACGCCAAGTCCAATAGCATGTGCAATGGCGGCATTGCTCAAGGAGAACAGTACGGCGGTGGGCAAACAGCGGAACAGCCTCAATCCAATGCACCAATGCACCACTGCACGCAGCACGCAGTACGATGCATGCATTCTGCACTTTCCCAGAAAACGGATCCGTGAAGACTTGAACCCTAAGTGCAAGCATGTCACTCTACGGAGGAGAATGTCTCGACCACGCCACGAATTCCAAGGTACCTGACAGCCACGGAGCAGAAATAAGATGTATAGAGCTCTGAAGATTCAACATAAGGCAGCAAAAGGCAGTGCAATGCATCGTCAATAGGAAACACTTGAGAGCAAGCACCGGTTTGTTTTTACTTTGCTTTATATGTTTTTCCACTCAAGAACAACTTGCCTCAGCATTGCTGCAACGCAAAGCGCAACCGAAATGAGGTCCTATTGCGCAGATGACTTTGTGTTGTTGCCTGTCCAGACTACTCGCAGTACCGAGCGGTATGTTGATATGGGTATGTGGGCCCGCATGTATATTGGCAACAAAAATACTTCATCCTATCACCCACCCAGGTCGCTGTCCTGCAGGAGCACAATGGACTGGGCGGTGACAGGGCTATGACCCATGGCCCGGACCTCATTCTGTCACGAAACATACATGACATGAAATGTCCAAATGTTTTCTTCTGTGAACGCCTAAAGAACCCCACAGTGGTCTCCGGAGTATCCACATCATTGGAAAACCCTTTTACCAGCCGTATCCCTCACCTTGATTGCACAAGGATCATGCTGCCCAAATTGGTGGCAGTAGTAGAAGATAAAAAACGCACGCGTCTTGGAGTGCTCTTATCGAGTTTCATAATTAGATTCCTTACTTTATGTCCATGCACTTTACCTTTTTTCTGTCGATTTGAGGCTTTCTGCAGTCTGGCTTCGTCCACCATATACTTCGAGGAGTCGACAAGAAGGAAAAGACTAAACAGCATAAGCTCCATCCAGTGTCCACAGTCACAGTATCGCGCGAGCTGGAACCTGCACCAGGGCCGCAGAGTAAAATCAAAAATGGCCAGAAGAAACAAATTGAAGAACACGAAAGAAGGAAGGTTGCAGAAAAGGAGAAGGCAGTTCCAACAGAAGCGACGAAGAGAGTTGCAGATGGTCATAAGAATAGTTGCAGAGGAAGGAAAAAGGGATACGAAGCTGCAGAAGTGGAGAAAAAGGAAAATCCACAATACTTCAAGAACGAGGTTGCAGCAGAGGAGAAAAAGGGAGGAGGAAGCAAGTTGCAGCCAATGAGAAGAAGGTGCAAGAAAAGAAAAAGGAGGTTGCACAGTACAAGAAGCTTCAAGAGAGAAAACAGACACAGAATTGTCTTGCAAGCCCAAAACCCAACCTGATCCAGAGTCCAAAGCGGATTCGAGAATTGGTTTAGCGGAGGTTGGTTTCTTTAGGACGACTAGTTCCTCACAGGCCAAACCACACTTGATCTGGAATCCACACAGGTGCAGAATTGGTTTGCCTGAGAGGATCTTTCTTTACTCAAGGTCGAAACGGGTGTCTGGACCTAAATCTGAGTAAAAAGGAAAACCGTACGCACGTTCGCTGTTTCAATGTTTTCAGTGGTCATATTTCTACATGACAAAGATCACGCTCAAATACACATGATATACGTACATTGTATATATGTGTCATTCCGTGTATTTGAGAGGGGCCATCTTCCAACAGATATCCAGATGCTTTGAAAAGTTGACTCCAAACCCACAATCCTTACGGCTCTTGGCCCTGAACACAAGTTCAAGAGGCTTTCGCATCGGAAAGCAATTTCAATAAACAAAAAACTTAACAAGAAAAAGAAGGAACAAAATCTCTCAAAGATTCACCCACTCATTCACGACACACGTTCCGAGACCTTTCTTCTGATGGAGCACTTTGGGAGCTCCGCTCATCAGTTGAAGCAGCTGCACTGTGGACAGGCTCCTGCAGGTCGACGTCGACATAGGCAAATGAGATCATGCAACTTTGAGCCTTCAACCCTCACGGTGTGCTCATGCTATGGCGCTATGTCTTTGCATGTTTCAATTCTTCAATTGAAAATTCGAAGACGGTAATGTTTTACATTGCTTTACAAACTCAAGCAGCACGAATTCATCGTGGTCAGTCACTCTCAAGACAGTTGTTACCGGTGCTGTTGTCTGCCGTGACCCACACCATACAAATAAATCCAAGTGGTGCTTGGAGTGATGCGACGGGCTAAATCAATACATAAAAATGAATGTCACAACGCCACATGTAGCCACCTTGTGCGTCTTGGAGTAAACTCTGCTTGATGGCACTGTCTGTGAACGGCCTGGCAGCTGTTTGCATGACTGCATGACATTTGTCACATGTCAAATACGCCCAAAATGACTTTTGTGACTGGTGAGTCAAACGGGCTTCGTTTTGCTGAAACGCCTTGGCCCGCAAAGAGTGGCAGAACTGGTTCGTTGACCTGGCATCAAAATCTGCATCTTGAGACAATGTCATGGGGTCTTGAAGCTTTGATGGAGGATATCAGGGATATCAGGATATCTAAAAATTCTGAAACAAAGTCAATGGATTGATCATGAAGTGTCACCTGAAAACATAGGAAAGTAGAGAAAAAAAAATTGATGACAGAGGAGACACCCCATCTTGCGGCCCGAGGAACTAGTGGGTTTGCTGCAGGGGACATGACTGTCCATAGGTTCTATATCGGAAACTAGGGTCGTAGTCCTCGTGGCTGTGGGCCAAAGCCTCAGCGTTCCTCTAAACTCCAAACCTTTTGATTTGCCCATGGCTAAAGCATTTGTGAAATTAAGCTTGATCGTTTAGGTGCTGCTTGTGACCCACGGTTTCTTGAAGTGTGGGGTCATGTAAATTTGAGCCATCTGTTCTGTCAGCAATGAGGCGTCGAAACGGAATGTTTTACAACACACATCCAGCGTGGACCGCCATAATATCCATAATGGAAACCACAACCATGCATAACGGCATAACCATGCCATGTTTCTCATTGCGGCTCTGTGCTCTGGACGGGTCATAGATTTGCAGCTTCTTTGAGGCAATCCTCTGACGGACTCCGGCAGGTTGGCGTCACAAGCTTCCGGAAGTGCTTCACAGTTGACCCCACCTCCAGGGTTCTTGAGGAAATTTCGCCTGTGCAATCTCCCGAAGCAGCTGTGCAATGTGCCTCGGCAAAATGACACTGAAAGGGACACATGCCTTGCTAGAAAAGCAGATTTCAGACAGCTGAGGCCATGTCTTGTAGGCAACACCAGGTGTTTCACCTAAGAAAAAGTCATCAATCAACATGAAAAAACAATCATGACTCCACGACAAGTTTGCACATACCTATTGAATTTGCAACAGGATATCTCATCATGATAATGACATAAACATGTTTGTTCCTTTCTTTGGGGAATCAAGCTTGTATAATTTAGAGAGAGAGAGAGAGAGTTGTGTCAAGTAGCAGTGGTCGCTCTCATCCACGTCAAAAGCAAAGGGTTCCAAGTCTGCCACCTCCAAGTGGTTTCATGTCTAACTTAAGTGAATTCAAAAGAGACTAGGCCAGCGGATCGGTCTATGTAGAATTTGACAAATGCCTTCCTCCGAGCAGGCCGCGCAATCACCTGCCGAGCCAAAAAGACCTACGTTTTTTGACTTTCGGTCTTCTCTGGGTTCCAGGCCGAACTTCGGCTTGGAAAGACAAAGACACCGCCCACTCCAAGTACACAAACTGCCTGACCCAACAAATGCTGCGGAATGCCGAGGCAAAGATTGGAGTCACAAGGCGCCACGGGTATGAAAAAGATTTGGTCAGGCAAAACATGAAAATGAAAATAATGAAAACGACGTGGTCACTTCGGTGCTGTGAAGCAGAGTCTGTGCTCGAGACCGTTCCGCAGTTTCCAACCGCCGTGACCTGACGGGTCGCAACGTGTCTCCGCCGTTTTGTTGGCCTCCGCAATCTGTTGGTTCTCAAGTTCTCAAGTCTGCAAGTCTTTTTTCGAAAGCCCACACATGTCTCCAAGAACGACAAAAATCATCAGGGTGAACCAGAACAATCCATGGTGAACCTCCTTGAACAGCTGTTATAATTGTTATATTGAAAGACTTGGACATCCTGAAATATCGTTCTCGAATGGCTGCGAAGCCAATAAAACAAAACGTGACGCACTAACGGCCTATTGCCTATGGCTCAAACTTTATAACGAGCCGGCCGCATCCTCGTGCAGTGCGCGGCCAACCAAACTATGAGCTGCGCACATTGCCGAAGCAAAATCTCGTCTCTTTGAGAAGGCGCATTCAACAATCTGCGTTCTAAACGACAAATGCAGATCAGCACTGGTCCTCAAAAGCTGCCACGCACATATGCTGAAAAACCCAGCCAAAGCAGCCTATGGCACAAGGTGCCCACACCACTGACAGGGTCGCAAGATATGCAGCTCGCAATGGCTTGCTAAATGGGTGTGCCAACAAATGACCGTAATCACATTTGCATACTCGGGTGAGGTAAGTCAAAGAAATCATGTCTGCCAAGATGTCCGCGAAGCAAACTGTTGCCAAATACAAAGCACTTGTAACACCTTGAGGGAACAAAAAGCGCTGGAGCATGCTTGGCAGAAACCACGTGAAGGGGCTAACCATCAACAGGCTTGATAGTGCCGCTGTAAGACCCCAACCCATTGTGATTGCTTCGAAACCTTTCCGACGAACGAAGTCGTCTTCACTAAGCCAAGGCAAATACGTCAATGACTTGCAACATTTTATACCTCTTGAGCGCAGCCTGCGTGTTCTCCAAAAGATGATGAGGTAGTCACAGGCAATCCAAACTATGACGCTGAGCCAATCTTGGCACAACAGCACGGCCATGGCATTGTGAAGGCCGGTGTTTAAAGCCAATGGAAATAGGCCATAGATATGAAACCATGCGCTCAAATTAGAGGCTGCAAATTTGAAGGCAGTAGTGCATGCAAGCTTAAGACACATAGAGATCACCGGCCGTAGAATGGCCGCTTTATTGCGGTCCAAGTTTGGCAACACCACTGCAAAGTCCAGTGCAATGTAATTCACCGGGGCGACCACAGCAATAAAACACACCAGCAAACGACCGAAGTCTTGTCTGAAATCCGAACCTTCTTGAATAATGTAGGCGATCTGAGATCTGATTTGTTGCCATTCCGGGTCACCTCTGATGCGACGAATCCCTGCTACCATTGATGGCAGGAAGAAGATGCAGGTGGTGGTTGGCCAAAAACACGTGGAGAAGAAGACTTTGAAATCGGTGTCCGTGCCAACAACATATGGAAAAAGAACGTCCGCAATGATGAAGGGCACCAAACTGACCAGCACAAAAAACCGATGGCTTCTCCAATCACGCATCAGGTCTGGATGCCCAATTCCAGGAAAGAAAGAACCAAGGAAACAAGGACTGATAGACCAAACAAGTCGGTTCATCAGGCCGTCCAGAAAACTGGCATCTTTGTGACCAGGTACTGCCCAAATGCCGCTGATGATCAGTGCGAAGGCACTAAAAGATCCGGCCACAAATGAAGAACAAAGTCCACCCAAGATAATTCGTATGAGCCGGAAACTCGAAGCAACTTCTCCTTCAGGCAATGGTTCTCCAAAGATTCTTTCGAGCAAGTCATTGGCCGTAACCATGGTCGACGCATTGGTAACGCCACTCTGAGAAACAAGTTTGATGGTGGAAGGCCTGGAAGGCGTGGGAGGCCCTTGGACGCTTTGAAGGGATGCGCTTCTTGCCCGAGAGACCTTCCAGAAGGTCGTCGTAGCCTCGTTTTGCTCATTTTGCTGTGGGTGATCTGGGCTCTTGCCCTCCTTGGCAGTGCCGAGTGGAATCTCTGGACTTAGCGGAGTTGGTGTGCCTGGTGGTGGCGCCGGTATTACCTGGTGCTTTCTCTCTGCTTGGTCGGGCTCTGGTAGAACCTCTGGTAGGACACTTCGTAGATTCAGCTGCGGCAAGACCAAACTTGGAACTCCATGGCCCCCGATCATGTGGTGATGTTATTCACACCATCATGGCCCTGCACGAGGTCCCACGGTTCTCATGGGTTCTCATTGAACATTGAGCCCCAAAGCAGCGAGATCAGAGAAACTCGGAACTTAAGCGGAACAAAGAAATGAATCCAGCGCAAACAATACTCAAGTAAACCAATGCAGATGTAAACACAGTGACCAATCTTTAGATGATGCAGGTTCCGAGATCCAGGCGACCACAACGCTCAAGTGTCGCAACACGGCCCCCAGGTGGAGCACTGAAATCAGCCTCAAACACATCCCCTCAGATTTTGTTTTGTGACGACTTTGAACATCGACTTTGGATGACCTCGCCTCGTACCAAGTCGCACCTCAGAAGGGCCTCGAAGAATATGAAGTAGATGCTACTTGGTGTACAGTTGCCAATTTTCAGGCACCAGCGCTGAGGTGCAACAAACGTCAAAAGAATTCAAGATTTACTTTCAGGAGATGCACAAGAACAAAACATTAGAAGACTTCTATTGTTAAACCCACGATCCCATTTACAAACTGGCGGTTATATTGTTAACTTATTGACTCGTTGCATCTTGTTGCTACATCATGTTACATCCCATCACC
Source organism: Breviolum minutum Mf 1.05b.01 (assembly GCA_000507305.1). NCBI lineage: Eukaryota > Dinophyceae > Suessiales > Symbiodiniaceae > Breviolum > Breviolum minutum. The sequence goes on from DF239990.1 coordinate 51,069, forward strand.
CCCGGTGGCTGCGAAAGGTCAGTCACTGAAAAACAAATGCCTTGCCGCTTGCTGCCGCGCATGAGACATAAAGCACTCTGCTTTCTACGAAGATACGAAGAGCTATGAGATGGACATTGGAGTGTCTGGTTGAGAAAGTGTGAGGCTTTGAGTCTTTGATTTCTACTGCAATGTCAAACAATATTGAAAGGTTATTGCAGAACATTTTAGAGGCCAGATGGTAGATGCTGGCAATGCATTGAAAATGGCCATCAAACATCATCAAACTGTATCCCTTATGCCCTCTGAGCACGTACAATCTCTTCGAAATGTGTAGCTGTGCAAAAGCTTGCCGTCGGCAGGGCGACTTTGGACATTGACTGCTGCGAGAAATCAACTTGAAAAATGGATCCCATACCAAGCTGAACTTTGAAAAATGCTTAATACAAACAAATTCGAAAGAATGATTTCTCAAAAAGACTCAAAAATAAAGACACCTTTTTGTTATTCTTTTGTTGCTATCAAAAAAATACGTGAGACTCACCAGCCCACTTGTTGTGGGTCGTGGAGTTGTTTGGGCATTGCTTGTCCAGAAACACTTCAGCAAAAATGATGTCAGTACAATCTCAGTCTTATTCTGTCGGATCAAAATGGGCCATTTCTTGCCAGAGTAGGGCTTCATAATTCCATCAACTCCCAGGAGTTGCTAGCTGCTTTGCAGCACTCGACTTGGTGCATTCCTTCTCATCCCAACTTAACAGTTGCTTGAAAAGTATCCCATGATGCCTTTACAGTCTGCTAACGTGAAAAAGCCAGGTACATGTTGAAACTGCAATCAAGAAGTGAACATTCTGGGTGTTCCTGGGCTGGTACGAAGGTTCCTTGCATCAACTCGGTGACTTAGTAGCATGCAAGTCAAGAGGATGGAAGGATGGAACAGTTTGCAAAATCAGGCTATCGATTCAAACAAGCATATGAACAACTAACATGTTCTATGCCTAGTCCTACCGCTTTGGAACTAAAAGAAGCAAGAACAAAGGAAGGGGGAGGAATGCTCTTGGGAAAAGACGGAAAAGAAACCCTAAGAAACAAAGGCCAAAAAGGATACAAAGCAGACAGAAGAAACACCTGGACCTGGCATAACACAAACCGGAAGTGACAGTGACAGTGACAAGTGGGGGGGATTCATAGTTGAAGCTTGTGAGTCTTGATGGGATGAAAGCTTGCACGGAAGCATCGCTCAAGAATGCATCTATGTACATCTTTCCAGGAAAGTCTCACGTTGACGTTGCGCACGTTCACATCTGTCAAATTTCTTTCAGATCTTTCCTGTGCCAAAAGTACAGGAGTGTGGCAGGGACGCATATCATCATCTCGTATCGCTAGTTGAATGTTCGATCCCGTGAAGAGGGTTTACTATGTGAAAGCATGTGAAAGCAAACTCAGGGTTCTCTGCAACGATGTCGGTTGTGTACAACAGAAGCAGCGTGCAATAGAGCAGAGTACTCGGCATTTTATCCAGCAGCTTTCTTCCAAACAAAGAGCGGCCGTCCGTTGTCTGTGCCAGTCTTTAGCATGGTCAACGTCGGCTCCTGCGAGATGAATGAAACCATGGCAAAACAAAGGCGTTAGAGCAACGCATACAGCTCTTTATCCATGAACGTTGTGGCACAGGATCTCACCAGTCTATCAGAATTTCCTGACGTGAATGAATGATATTTGGGATGTGGTCAGCTGATGTAGCAACAAGTTTTCAAAACAGCCTCAATCGTGGGAATCATGTGGCAGTGTAGAATAAGTCAACAATCCCAATCTGCACAGCTGCAGTCTTGAACAAGCCCAAGTTCTTCGACAATTCTGTGGACATCACCCTCCAAATCCTCGGATACTGGCGTCCGAAAATGATGAAAAAGTTGTTGCTGCGTTGGTTATTATGACTATATGTATATATTATATACATATAGTTCAATTATTTATGTTAAAACTCATTCCCATTGCATTGAGTGGCTCCAGTCGACAATGATCTTTTGCAAACCTGACACAAAAACAAGTTCTCTTCCATCTCTCCATCTCTCTTGACAGTTTAGCTTCCAAACCAGACCGGCGATGTGAACGACGGGTGGTCACTGAGAGTATCAAGTGACCTGCAAACGTGGTCACTTTTCACTTGAATTCCTGATCTCACGCCTTGCAAAATGTTTCGAACCTCCTGGTCGCAGCGCAGTCACCATTTTCAGAAGCATTGGACGCAAAAAGCCCTCTCGCCACACCTGGCCAGGGCACCATGGACGATCGTGGACAATGGACCTTCACAGTTCGATCAATGTGGATAGAAGCCCGAAAGGAGCCATACCTTGCAAAGGTACACATGTTACATGTGTTTACCACCACCTCTGTATGTTTTCAAAGCTTGTGCATTTCAAAAAACTCGGAAACGAAGACTCTCAACGTTCTACAGAAACGAGTCCAATTTGATGTGCAGTGCCTCAACGGTGGGAAATCGCACGTGACTCTGGCTGCGCTCGTTGCTGTACCATTCCTAGGAATTCTTGGAGCTGGACATGTCAACTTGAAGGGATCAAATCTCGAAAGAAATGGTTCTTGACCTCCAAGCAACTGTATTGAAATATGGGGGTGATGTGAACGCCACATCCACTTCTTCTTCAACATCAAAATCCTGGCTTTGCCCAAGAAGTAATGAAAAACGAGTGAAAAAGGAAAGAAGATGAAAGAAGTCCATGCACCACCAATAGATACCACCAGCATCCACATAGTCTTTGTCTTCTAGACTTGAGCATCAACCTCCATTGGTCCATTGTGAAGTTTGATGAAACAAGATCCTTTGATCCTGGATACATTCTTGCCTGTCATATCCTCCCCAGTGGTGTGATCCCAAAACCTGCGCATTCAAAACTCTCCCAACGTGCAAAAGGTTAGTGCCTCACTGCCACATTGGTGGAGGTCGACCTCCAACTCAGGTGACAACAAGTCCTTCAACTCCTACCAAGGAAGAGGCAACCATGGTAACCACGTGACCCGGCCAATGGTTGCCATGTCGTGATGTCATTTTCCGCTCCTGCAAACCAGCGAAAGTCTTGGAACTCGGCTCGCACGCAATGTATTTGCGAACGCCGCCCAGTCGCCTCAGCTGCAAGACGTTCGAACGGGGTGGAGCGTCACGAACGATGCAAGATGCAAGGCAATGTGAATTTTCTGCGCACGTGCCGGCATGTGCATGTTGTTCTCTGTTCAATCTGAGGCGAAACAATTGATAACGTATGGGTTGGTGCGAGAAAATTTGTACAACAAACAGTCATTACCAAGTGGCGCTCCAAGTAAACGGCCACCCCAGCCAGCACAGGCATCATAAACAACACCGTTCGGCGCAAAACGTTGATAGATGGCCTGATCAAAACATTGACCACAGGAGTCAGCAAAAGTGCCCAAGAATGTCCTTCCAAAGACTTTACCGGTCAATAAAATGAGATGAACAGGAAATTGAAAAAGAATGAAAAAGGATGGAAAGGGTGCAAAATATTCCAAGCATTCCAAGCTGCTGCTGCAACTGTGGCTGGGAAGTTGGCAATCCAACTACCTCCTCCTGCGATTGATCGCTCTGAGCGGTCAAAACGGACGGAAATAGAAGTGCTCCGCATTCCAGTTACAAAGTTGAAAAAGTTGAGTGGTAAAGCGGTAAACTAGACTCAACCACCACTCTGTAATTATATAATAATATAATGGAAATATATTTAAATTACAGTAATGGATCATAGTGGACACAAGCTGGAGTTCGATTGGGGCATCTCTAGATCTTTCTCTGGGGCCACTGCCTTGGAAGATCATTGAATCGTCGTGAAATTTGCACTCCCCACGCAACGTCTCGGCAGAACAAGTGGGATCACCACATCGTTCAAGACCTTTGATGCGAAGCAAGGGTAACAGGGAACGCACACTGCAAAAAGCAAACAAGTCAAGGTTTTGGGATGTTTTGAGAGATATTCTACTTGTGAAGTGTTGGCCCTATTGCCCCATGTTTGCATGGCACTCTGCTTTACCAGGTGACAGGTCCGCAGGCTCTTCATAAGCCCAGAATTGCTAATGAAGGTGTCCAGAGCGCTAGGTTTCTTGATAGGAGCACCTGTTCTCTTGTTCCTCGACAGGTACGTGAAATGACCCTCGATGTGGATACAGGCTTTGACCAAAGCAGAATCAGCAAAGGACAAGTCAGGCAAAACCAAACGCAACCCAAGTGGCACCGATCAGGAGCCACATGTCTACAAGGTGAAATCCTAATTTGGGATGTTGATTTCTTTCAAAATCCAAGTGACACTCCGCCCATCTTGGAGACATCAAAGCTGTGCGGATGAAAGGACCAGCACAACTCATCTCCTCCCGATACTTTTCCAGTTCCACTTGCTTGGTGAGCAATTTCTCTTAGAGGATCTCATTGTGACGTAGAAAGACGGATGATAGAGATTCAAAACTCTCTCTGTCAGGCTAAAACATGTTCACTAACTGACAAGAAATCAAACTGCAAGACTCTGTAAGGCTCTGTAAGACTGCAAGAGTCGAGTTTGCAAGACTTGAAACTGAAGAAAAAGTGGTCCCGGTTGATCCTGGGCAGCGCTGGAAATCCTCAATGTGAATCAGGAGATCAGACCTGAAGGGCTTCAAAACATTGCAAACCATCGAATCGAATGGTATCAAAATGTATCAAGCTATGGCTTTACCATTTTGCAAACTGTAAAAAGTTGTAAGTCGGAAGAGCTATAAGAATGAAAGAAGTCATCCAAACGATTTTTTTCAAACCATGGCTTTCTGCCTCCAAACTTCGCTGATGTTCAAAGTCAGCAACTCCTGCAACTGTTGTTGTCCTTGGCAACTGCAAACTATTGCAAACTGAGATATTCAAATAGTCGAAATAGGTTTGTCCAAATATCAAGCTGGACAAACAAATCTGAAACACACAATGTAATGCCAGGGCTCGCCAGGCCGCATCAGTGGGAGGATACGGGAAGCCTTCAGATACGTCATATTGAACTCAGATCCCGCAATTATTCCAATAACATAATGCGATAAGCAGTTTATAGAAACATTTGCAAATCACTGGAACATGCTGAATATTCAGTTTATAAGAGGCATAAAGAGAATAGCAACACCGTGCAACACCTCTGCAAGTTTCCACGCCTTTGGATCTGTAAAGAGTGAAAGTATCTTGCAACCTTGCAAGAAAGTGAGGGCGAAGTTTGGCAAACAATCTCGAACACAAGCGAACACGGCAAAGAATCTTTGCCCTGTTTTTGCTCCAACCTGTCCCGTGTCCAAGAGCAGGTTTTCTTTGGTGATCTTGATACATTTTACTGGTTTGGATGTTTGGTATATCAGATATGATCGTTCTGTAACATCCAAATGCTGGAAACGCGAACTTGATTCACTTGCTCATTGCAATCCATGGCCTTTTGGCTACTTATGGCTATTTCATGTGTTCGTTTTGCGATTCATTTCGAAGGTATTAGTATAGGTCCCAACGTTCTGAGGTTGCAACAGAGTTTGCGGTTCCTGAACATCGGCAAACAAATACAATTCGAAGCTTTGGAGGATGTATCTCACGAAGAGCACTTGGAACCCCAATCAAAGAACTGCATGTTCTCTTGAGAAACAACATGTTCATTGGGTAACTTTCTTATTTCTATGAAATCCTTCCAACCATCAAAATCATCAAATACAATAAATACAATAAAGCGATGCTTCAAGACATGTCATTTTGTAGCCATGCCTCCTCACCATCTCGGGGATAATTCAGCACTGGCCATCCCTCTTCACGCGCTCGTCGATCCCATGCTGCAGCTGCATCGATGGGTGTCTTGAAACATCCAAGGAACTCCTCAAAAAGTTGCAAACACCACAGTCACATTCGTCAATCATCTGACTGAACCGGGTGGATGAAAAAGGTGTTTTGTATCATGAGCTATGTTACAGATTTGACATCATTGGATATTCCGGCCTCCTCCCCCGGTGCTGTTGCAAAGACTGCATGATAACGTGATGCTCCAGTCGAATTGCAGAATTCATACACTCCGAGCCTTGAAGCAAATGTCGGATCATGTTTTCACAGAAAAACAGTCCCTCAAATTGTTGAAACATATTGGATGCTATCGGATGCTAGTGGCCACTATCCAAACATGGGTCTCATCGTTAATTATGTTCTTTTCGTCGGAAAGAAGAGTCTCGAGTGAAAGGTGGACTTTCAATGTTTGGGCAGTGCAGTATCTGTATTTCGGCCACGCCGCGGCTGCTCAATCATTTGCTGCCAGCGCCAGTGGCGTTTGACTCGAAATTCACAACAACCTGAAAGGTCGAAGGGGTCAAACATGACAGCAAACTTTGACTATTGACTGGACTTCATCTGGATTCGAACCAAGGATTAATGTGCATTAATATGATATGTGTGTATGTAATTATGCATGTATATAAACATTAATGTGGACAAGATGTCTCAAAGGGTCGTTGAGCACAAGGGTTTTTGATGGGTCACTCTGTTCTCATTCAAACGCGGTGTGGACGGCCTGTGTCATCTGCTGGCACTCGGAGCGATTTGCCGGGCGTTTTCTGTCGCCAGCTCCTCCAGCAAATGGATTCATGTTTAGCTACATGGCTTTTAGAAGTGAAGCTTCCGATGTAATTGTCTTTAGTGCAGTGTTCTGATACTAAGCAAATCCATACCTGGAATCACCTCCGTGTAGGGCCTGCTTCATTGTCCATTGTCACTCGGGGAGCGTAAACCTTTCTCATAACTGCTCCATTCCGAAACCCTGATGCAATTTTGTCCTGCGTTCAGGAGCTTCGTCCACAGTCAGTAAGCTAGCACCACGGTTCCGCGCACCTGAGAACAACAAGATGCGCAAAACAGACACTCAACGGAAACACGCCCAAAAAGGCATTCTACCTCAACTAGAAAAAGACCTGCCATCAGTCATCAAGGCATTTTCCATTTAAAAGTCCTATAAACGAAACGAGAAACGAACACCACGGCGATGAATCCAGTTCATCCAAGTTGCGCGGGTTGGACTTGGGCCGGCGCGGCATCCGCACACGCTTGGAGAAGTCCAGTTGCAGGTCGTGATGCAAAACCTGATGAAATCGTTCTTTCAAACGTCATTCCGGAAGAGAGTTGATTTTCATGAATCAAAAGAAACAAGGCTTTGTTTGATCCACTTATTTTGAATCACCCCTGTCGTCGAACCACATCATTCTGCCTATTCCAGAAGAAGTTCCTCTGATGGATGAGCCCAAGGATCAACAAAAACCCGAAAGCTATGAATGTTTGGCTGCAGCACAGGAAGGATGGACAGCACCAGACAAGTGAAGTAAACCCTTCAAAGTCTCTCCATCATGAACAAGAAGACTTAAATGAAGATAGAGATGGAAATTATGAAAGCTATGGGGGTGTAAGCCTGCTCTGCTCTAAATGCGTAGACGTTCGATATCGCTGACTGAAAGCCACAAAAAACATCTTATGGCAGATAATAAAGATATTGAATTCAGTTGGACTCTTTAGTCAAAGGACATCAAAACAAATGCCAGATTGGAAAAAAACTGCTCAAGCATGTCTTGGTATCTGCCTTGACTCCCAGTGAGTTTGGCATGGTTGGCTGTACCCGGTCTCTAAGTCTCTAAGTTTTCGTTTGCATCAAAGCCGGGCCTGAAGCAATAGAATCACAAGGAATACGCGATGGTACTTTGCCATGGCTGCGTTCCTTGCCCATCACAGACCGACCAGGTCTGAAGTTTGGTCTTTTATCTCAGAGTGAGCAAAGGTAAAGCAGTAATCCAAATCAAAAGAAATCAAAAGAACAATCAAAAGAAAAAAATTGAGAAGAAAATATGTTTGTTCAAATGCAATGGAGCCTGACAGCTGCAGCTTCAACACTGTCACAATGTGAGGCGGTCGTGAAGTCACAATGTTTCGGGTCGCAAGAGTCCCTGTTTCTTGTGTCAAACGTATCATTCCGTATCATTCTGTATCACTATCTGCCTTTGAAGCCTCTTGCAGACAAGGGCTCCTGGCAGCTGAAATGCAAGTCTTCAATTCTCTAGGACTCTAGGTGCAAAGCGTGTCGGAATCACCCCAGTGAGTGGCGGCAGCGAAACGGCATCCTCCGCCTCGACACAGAATTCAAAACCACGTCATCTTTGATACGGTACAGCTGGTACCGTACATCTCTCTCGCAAAGGTTCAAAGTGATCAAGCTAGCACAGGCGTCACACGCTGCTTTGAACACAGTGTGCCGTGCGTATAAACACACATATATACATATCGTATATATTATGTTATCAATGTCTAATATACAGGTCATGTTTATGGTATATTATATGTATATCACTCTCATGTAGTACACGCATAAGTAGATACAGCTAGGCAGTTTTTCAAGTTCTTGACCATTCTGCCTTCACTTGCTCTGAATTGGCAACATCTGCCACACCTGGGGCAAATTTCATCAAAATACAGCTTCGCCATTAATGGCTTGCAACGTTTGCAACGTACAGTCATTTCTGAAATCCTGCTCCTCTGGATTTGCAACAAAATATATTGCAGCTTGTTGCACCCGAATGTTTGCAAAAATATATGCGCATGATTCCACATGAACCTCCAGTAAGGCAGTGAATTCTGCTGCCAGTGTGTATCAAAAATACCGCTTCCGAACCGAGCTGTTTCCGGGGTTTGGACGCTGTGGTAAACAGCTTTTCTCTGCCTACTATCTGACGCTGACTATACTGCCACTATCGTCAAGCCTGGTGTGGCAACCAATATACGCTTGCCATCTGCAGCATTTCCACCGGAGACCTTATGATCTGAGAGCATTACCAAACACTCAGACATACAAGATGTATCAAGCTGTCTTGACATTGCCTTGAAATGGTTAAATCGTTTAACATCGTTTAACCATTCTTAAGGTCTCAGCATGAAGAGAGCCCAAAACAGCTCCCGAGGTCTTTGGCCTCCCAACTTGGAAAACTTGGAACTTCTTTCCCGCTTGGGCTTCGTTGAAAGCTGGAAACCGAAGGACACCGTGGAAACCGTGCACCTCTTGTCGTCGTAGGTGCCATTGGCCTCGGAATTTTCAGAAGTGGCTTGGCTTGGAAAAGACAGGGAAGAACATTTCAGAAAGACAGGACATTCATCACTGAATCATCACTCGACATTCCTGCCATATCTTTGACAAACACAAACCTTTGATTTAGTTTCTTGAGGTTTCGATGACTGCCTGTTGGGATATTCATTAGATTTACCCATGGAAGACTGGTTTTCTGCAGGAAGACTCGGGGTGCACTCTCCGACTCGCGGAGTTTAGGAGACTTGTCATGGACGTGAACTTCAAGGCCTACCCTGACAGCCTGACCCTTCAAGTGCGGTCAAAGCGACAGGAATGCTGCGTTGCTGCCAGCCTGACAACAAAATCTTCGCCAAGGATGCTTTACACAACAAAATCTGAAACGAGGACCTGCGAAAAAATTCCGCACAGCTTGACCTTGCAAGTCTTTGGATACTTTAGGTACCTAAACCAATTTATTGTCAATATGGTTTTGGAACTCACACTTCGCCTGGCCCGCCCATAGCGAATTGTCGTCGCGTAAAAAAGTCATCGGGACTGTTGGAGCGCTCCGGTGTCGGTTTCGGTTGCGAGGCTGAGGCCTCAATGACATTCGACGATGTTTCTGCGACTTTCATGAGTTGATGCCTCTTTTTCAGGCACAATTTTGATACAATCTACGCAATCTATACCACTGAAGGGAAATATGATGTATCTATAAATATGACGTTATTGTTTGATGTGTGATTCTATGGGGATACAAAAAAACTGAAAGTTGAATGTGCAGTGTACACACATTGATCCAAGGATTGAGGCCGTTACAGCCTTAGCTCTTCGTAAAGAGGATCGTCCCTCGGACTCAAACTGAAATCAATCAGCCAATGAGCAATCAAAATCGACACTTATCCATAGAAATCCCTGAATTTCAATTGTCGAAGTGGGATTGTACTGCAATGGTATAAAAGCGATCAATCAATAATGATTATGCATAAATGATGGGCATGGAGTGCGGCATGGAAGGTAAAATCCTGGCAACCACATGCGAGCACAAAGTGAATCTCTCCTAAGTACTCGCGCCTTTTCCAGCTGACTATCCTGTCTCGTCCTCAGAGCAACTGGACGCCGCACCCATTTTTTTTGTACATCAACCACTGCAACATGAATTCCTTAGGTCGCAACACAGTGGGAGGACTATGTGCTGACTCTTCACCTGCAACGCCAGGGTGAAGAGAAGTCTACCTTCCAGGATGAAGGAACCGTCCCTGCAGCCCCCCGCGCCTGAAGCATTTGCCAAGGCAATGGTGGTAAGAGCTGATGGATCCCACTCAGCTGGTCTTTGGCCTTGAAACCATTCGAAGCATTCGAAGCGAAAGCCATGATTAGGATATACTGTGATATACTGTGACATACTGTGATGGATGTAGACTGATGATTGAAGGAGATGAAGAGGCCATCTTTCAGAAATGAGAGACTTCTCAAAATAAAAACAAAAAACAAGAGCTACTTGCAGCAAAACAACTCTAGAGAATCCTGAGACCACTGCGGTGGATGATCCAATGCATTACCTGAGATGCAATCTCGAAGTTGCGGAAAGTCATGGCTTGAGCTCCGACATTGCAGCCAAGATGCAGCATGGAGATGACTCAGCAGATTGGTACCTGACGTCTGAGTCATACTTGGTGTTCTGGGAGGAAAGATAGGAAAAGCTTTCACAACGTTTCACATGAACCAAGTAGACCATAGTAGATTACATCACAGTTTCACCGACATTCTCTGAGTAATCCTTGGTCTCCTCACATTGTTCCTGCCAATTTGCTCTTCTCGGCCTTCGCAACGAAGCACGGTTTGATTTCCAAAAGATGAGTTTTGGTCAAAGCCTCAAGGCCACTCTGCCCAGACAGTAGACGCCCTGCGCCAGGAACCTTTGACCAAAGACCAGAAAAGTCGCAAGAATCCGTGGTGATAATCATGTACATACCGTTACATGCTGTGTGTAGAAGTTTACACGAATAAAATGTCATATAATAATATTAATGTCATTATTAATGTCAAATGTACACTGTAGTTATCATATTCACGGTTATCCGTATTCATAATATACGTACACAGCAGCACCAAGAAGATGCCACCAACCGGTACCTTCAAGACCTTTGCCCCTGGGTTGTCGACTCCAATTGTTGCTGCACCACTTCCGTCAAGGTTGAACCCGACATGAAGCTGGCCTTACACCATTGCGATGCTGCGGGTTTTTGCAGTTACTTCAGGTCCTTCCCAGTGCGAAACCCGTCCTGCTGGATTTCAGCAAGTTGCTCCTGGCGATTGCCATGCAGCACACAACCAGCATGGTTGTATTACCCTGTCATACAGTATCATGGAATTGAGTTCAGGTTTTAAATGTGCATATTAAGTCAATGTATCTATGTAATTCAAACTATACGCTTCGAGATTGCGGTTTCCCTGTTTTCCTGTTTCCCAGCTTTAAGATCCTGCAACATCTGCAGTTGTTCTTGCTGTTCAATCAGATGGTCTTGCAGCTCGGGACCTGGAAGCTCCAAATGCAAAATTCTCACGTCGTGTTAGCTTCTCTGCTCGAAAGCACCTCCGCCTGTCAGCAGGTCCAAGGGATCTGCCTGTCACCAACGTATCAAAAGTGGAACTCGGAAAACACAGCGTTGACGATTGTGAATTGTGACTCTTAAAGCTTTCCAGTTTTGTAGCATACAGGACACTCAGGAAAGTAGAATTTTGTGGATTTTTGCAGCTTAAACACCCTGTCACTCCAATGGTGGTTTTCCATCAAAAAAAACTCTGAACACACAGCCATTGGCGGCCGGCCACGGGCCTGGACCTCTTCAGCTTCGTCCTGAACAACTGAAATAACACAACTTTTTCTTGTCAGAGTCGTCAATCAAACATCAAAGCAAAATTCGACAGAAATCTGTCATATTCTGAGTAGATGACTTTTTAATGCTTATCTGAGCTGTGACGAGCTATGACACTATGGATTTGGGAATTTATAAGAAATGACTAGATGACTTCAGGTGATCGTCATGGTCTTTGGCGAAGGGCCTTTGCATCATCAGTCTCCAGCAGAAGTGACATAGCGTGACCTCGAGAGATAGAGCTTTGCAGAGCAAGTCTTCCCATTTGGTTGGCACACCCTGGGCTTCCCAAACCACTTCCCTGCCTGTCTAGCTGGGCTTTTTTGGAAGGACTGGCAGCTTCAAGCACAAAGCTTTACCGCTGTGGATCTGGTAACACCATGGACAATGTGTGATCAACAAATCAATGAACAATTTTTTATCACCACAAAACCTCACCTTTTTGGGTGAAGTCCTGAATACTGCTCCGTTGCTACGTTTGAACCAGCCTTGAACTCCCATCCTCAGCCTGTGGCACTTGGCAAAATGTGACTCCAAAACTCCAAAGCAATATTACTCTTCGGTAAGGCAATACACGGTTGGGACATGTTGCAGCCTTGGAATCGGCATCGTCAAATTTCACGCTCCTCGGCACAAAATCCTGTAAATACCCATACAATCCCATACATCCAAAATCCTAGAATTTATGTGTACAGTACACCATTGCATCTTTTATCATCTGATTCGGTAGAGAAACTCTCTAGGCCGTAGATCTACATTTTAACTACCAGATTCAGGCATGGACAGACCCTGTGCTGAGGACAGGGCATATCAGATGCCTTCGCGAAATGGCAACCAACAAAGTACCAAAGCAATTTTGCCACATCATTGTAAAGCACCAAGGTAATTTGGTAGTTTACTTGAAGTCTTGTTGGATTGATCCTTTGCGACTGTGGGAACTCACCACGCCTGTGTCATTGTCAATTTCATACTCAAGGTCTTGCCCATACCCATGGCATCACTCCTGTGCAGGGCGAGTGCCGTTTCAACCGTCTCCGTGCTTTGAGACACTTTGGCAGCTTGGGAGCCCTACGCGATTGAACTGCTTCGGCTCAGATTTCGACCTTTGCATCACCAACTGACAACATGGCGTAGCAAAAATTGAGCGAGAGGATCCAGAAGCATGAGGAGCCTTATGCATGTACATTGGAATTAGAATACGTTTTGGATACATGACTCACATGACCATTGACCGTCCATGTATCCTCCCCAAACTAACGTAGCACCTGCAAATCAAATGGATGGTTAGAAGACTATATAGTTTCCTTTTAGGATGGCTTCCAGCCATGTGCTACACTAGTTTCAGGGCACACAAATCCCCAAGCTCTGAATGCCATGCTCTTCATACCAGAGTGTCCAAGACGTCGTGTGGAACTTCTCCTCATGTGCCATTCTCTGACATTCGGCCACTCAAGTAGTCACGAAGTGTGCGGCAGCATGTAGTGATGACAGAATCGCAATCATCGCTTTGTTGTTTGATGTTTGAGCTCACGGCTGAAGAGAAAGACCATTTTGGAACTGCATGGACTCAATCTTCGTACTTTGCCTTGGAACTCAGCGAAGTCGACTCGAACAGCTCAAGTCTGGAACCATGGCCCTCCCATGGCGGTTTCGACACATTCCTGGAGCGCCACACCATGACAGCTGTTCGCGGACCTCCTGTGCAATTTGCAAAGAACAACGACATACAAAGTTTGAAATCACTTGAGCAGAAAAGACACTGCAAAACCGCAACGCTGACAAGCCAATCACAAAAGGACTTTCTGACGGTGCGCATCACTTGCAACTTGCCTTCAAATCGCCTTCCATTTTGTCCTTCAAAGCACCTAACAGCGTGTCTGGCCGAAGTGCTCACTCGAACCGCTCCAGAGAGCCAGAGATTTCCAATCTCCAGACTGCTAAGGTTGTTGCACTTATCAACGCGGTCTGTCAAGACAGCAATGTCATATTTGGTCCCACGATGGAGGATCTCCTGACTGGCAAAGAGATTCAGAAATTGCGCATAGTGTCATAAAAGCAAAGACACATCAGACCCAAACTGTGTGCCCGTTCCTCCGCTGCATGCTGCAATGCATGCTCATGGTCCTGTGCAGTGCTGTACCGCGCTACACGGCATGAGAAACACTCTTGCACAGGGATCAATAATCATCACATAGCCTTGAACAACTCCCTACTCTCTTCAAAAGCAGATCTGCATACTTTTGAACATTGAAAGAAATGTGAAAAGCGTTGCATCTAATTCTGGCTCCTGCAGAATGACCTGAAATTCCGAGAGTCGGGTCACAACTTCTTCAACTTTGTGCCTCAGCTGCCATACGAAACTTGCCTTCAGCCTTCCCCTTTCACCAAACTCGGCTCCCAAAGAACTTTGAACTTTCAGTCTTTAAATGCAAGATATGGCAAGATACGTGGTTTCTTTTTGAAGCCGCATATGGAAGCCTTCCAACAAGTCCACGTGATACAGGAGTCTGCCTGACAGGTGGAGCACACGTGTCCGGTATCCATCGGTGTCATTACCGCTCCTAGGAGTCCAATGAAACAGGTCAAACGAGTCAAACACCGTGGACGTGGAAAATGTTGAAACAAGCAATCTCTGAGATGAAATCAAGATCAATCAAGATGTTGAAACAAGCTTGAGATTCTCATCTCTGCAAAATCTGCTGCGTGTTGGTCTTTACGTGCAAATTTTTCTCGTCTCTCATTGCAACTTTAGCCAGCCTCGAACATCATCAACAGCAACTACGGTTGCTTTTTCAGGAAGCTCGTCCATCACGGCATTGATCCTGATCCCAGTGTAATGATCAATCCTGTCATCTAGCTTCATGGAACAACCAGATCAGTCAGGTTGTGCAGTTTCTATCAGCGAGTCCTATCACTGAGATTCTCGTCTTTGTTTTGCAAACCTGAGGTATGATCCGCTTGTCAGCAAGAATCACTATGAATCACTGATCTGAACGGATTTCAGTGTTTGCGACATGGGTTTCATGTAGATTTGGCAAAGGTTATGGACTCTCGAAGTCTGCCAAGATCCAAGCGGGTTTCTGCATTTTCCAGGCATTGATGTATGTACCTGACATGTTGTTCAAAACATATTCGACGCTTTGCTCTCTCACTTCCTCTTCCCAATTCTCTGATGTCCCCTTGTGCAACCTCTAGTTGGTGTTGTTCATACCCCAGGTGGCTGTACCAAGAGGGCGCAAGTCTGGCATCTTGTTCAACCCCAAAAAGCAGTTAAAAGTGACAGGGATAATACCAAGAACTATCTGGCAAATGCTCTGGCAAATGCAGCCATGATGCTTTAACACAAGCTGGACACACATCACCATCAGTTCCCATCATCCGACAGAGAGTAATAGGGATAATATGATGCACATAACAAGGATTGTGAAAATGGCGCACCCATCTTTCGCTTTGCAGTCTTCTGCCAACTGTTTGAGCTCCTGTCTCCAAAAGGAATTGCAATAGGCACTATAGAGATGTCCCCAAAGTCCGCAGCTGCCTTCTTCAGCTGTTCAATCAGCTTCCGCAGTGGTGTGCACATTTCCTCACTAGATCTTTGCACCTTGCAAAAATGCTACGACACACAAAAATAAAAGTGTGTTTAAACAAAACCATCAAAAAAACGGTTGCTATGTATTTGATCAATGTGTTCAGTGTCTTTTGCTTCTGATCCATGTCTCAGTGAAAATTGGACCTCGAGCAGCATGACCTCCTTGCGAACATAGCTCTCTAGAGCTTTGTTGCACGTGTCTTCAATATGCCTGGGCGGTTACAGTCAAATGCAGTCAACCTGAGAGTCCTAAAGGGAACGAGTCAGTCCTAGTTGAAGTCTTGATTCGCAGAGATCCGAATGTGCTTCGCATTGTGTCACATGGGTAGGCTACCAAAAAGCTCATTGAAAATATGTCAAAAAAAAATCACCCCTTCCTCTAGGAATTGCTCTTGAGAACTTGATGTAAGTTCTCTTTGGCCTGCAAACATCCCTGGCCTTTGGAAAGCATCACCGTTCAAGAACTCCTTCTGCTTCCGCACTTCTACCCCTAGAACCTGCTCGGTAGCAATCGATCGTCCGCTCAACAAGGAATGGAAGCAGCAGCGTTCTAGCTACCATTAACCACCATATCCAACGCCAAAATGCCAAGGGTCTCAGAGTGCGTCAAAACATGCTGTTCGCTTTGATTTATAGGAAAAAGCCCCATAAAGCCTCATAAAGCCCATGATACACCGCTCGCTCACAGCTAGCCCCTGCTCTTTTGTCCCATCTCAACGGAGCACAATGAACAGCCAGATCTACTGACAGAGTACAAGCAGAATTCACAATTTGTACATCAAAAATTGGATTCTGGATCCTAGAATGATCTAAAATTGATCTAAATGCTAACAAAATCTAACAAATACATCTTGGCTGTTCATCGGAGGCCAAACGCCTCACAGAGGAGACTCCTGCGATACGGGTCTCTTGCTTCCTACACGATAAGTTCGGAATAGCAATTTGGCTCAGGGCACATTGCACGATCCACTTTCTCCTAAGGAACGTCTCAAGATTTGCATATCCGCCGCAAACGAGAGTTGCCAATGTGAAACAAGTGCTTACATAGTGATGTTAGACGTGATAGAGAAAAGAGATGAAAAGAGCAATAGAAGCTGAAGAGTGAGTGAATCCTTCAGTCCAATTTGACAGCGCTTTGGGATATCTTTTTTGTGACGTTTGCGACCAAGAGTCAGTAATGAAACCCACACACAACTTGCCAGAAGATGTTCCAACTGACAGGATCTTCGGTTCCCCAATGTCTGGGATCAGCTCGAACTGGAAAAGATCCTCTGACACACACCTTAGAAATGCCCCGATACGCTTTTGTTGACACAAAAATAATGTCAACTTCTCAATCAGAGATTGCACCGTTTCAACAATCAGATGTTCTTATCTTTTCTTAGTTTCCAGTTTCCTTTGATTTCTGAAATATTCTGTTTTCTTCAACTTTCTTCCCAGTGACGGATGCAATGGACGTCGGAAGGTCACCTGCAAGGTGCACGACTCGCAGATAACACAACGAGATTTTGCCAGAGAAACATCGCAGATATGGAGAAGTATCATGGAGAGTCACTAATATGTACAAGTTTAAGGTTTTTCCCCATGCCAAAAAGGAGACCCACGCTGTTGTCAAATTTAATCCTCGAGTTAAAGATTCTAGTTAAAGATCAGATGTGCTGCTGGGTGGAGGAGCATCGGATGTTCACTTCATAGATGATAGTATACGTATTCATATAGATAAAATAAAATTCTAGCAGACAGTCTAAACATCATCAGCACATTTTAAACACCATCTTGTAGATTGCAACCGCCTGCTGGACACCCACGTCCATCTGGCTTCTGATCCTGGCATGTCGAAGTGAGATTTTGTCCCATCAAACTCCTGATCCTTTCGTCAAAGTAAAGATCTCACAAGTTCATTTTACAAAAAGGGAGAAAGCAATGAGGAAATATTCCTGTGCATTTTTTTCCAAATTCGGAGTGTTTCAAGGTCTTCTCTTGCCACATGATACCACGTGGTCACAACTTTGATTTATTGATGGCAGCACCTCGCAAAGGCTGCTTCAAACGTCAGCTGCGAGACGGGTGGCCACGCTGCTGAAGGACTGTCCTGCACAAAAATGCAACGATGAGTTTCATTTCAGCCAGTCAGTGCAACGGACGGTCCTCGATGAAAGGCTCATCGTGATGAAAGAGCTTCATCTCCAAGGATGTCAAATTTACTTGTGCCTCAGGCATTGCAAATCACGATGTTACAATGTTCATTTACGGATCCTCTACAATTCTCTTCTTTCGTTGGCTTGCAACTTATCAACCTCATCCTACATACCCGGTATTGCGCAGTCATCGTTCTTTGCCTAGTTCATTTCCCACCTCCACGTTGGGCGAAGTTTGTATGCCATGAGAATAAACTGCCCGCATGTAGCTCGCGTCACCTTCAGAGTCCAGAAAAAATTGCATCCACAAAATTGGTCTCAAAAACAAATTGTCCAAAATGAATACAGCAAAAACATGGAAAAAGATGTGTTTGAGGCACAAGTATCAAGTATTGGACGAGAACTATTGGACACTAGATTTGGAAAGAAGTCCAAGCTGAAAGATGTTGCTCGATTCAGATAAGTCGCTCAACATCTTCATCGTGTCGGTGGCCTTCTGCTCACAGAAATGATTTTTGCAAACCAGCGCCTCGATCCTTGGAATTCTGAAGGCTCTCAGGGTACAGCCCTTCTTGAAAGTCACTTGAAAGAGGTGAAAACTCTTGAAACTTCATGAAAACTTTCATATCTCTGCGAGCTTCAAAGTGAAGCTGTTCCCAAACTTCCCAGTGACCTGAGACGTCACATTTGCCAAGGCCTCTTCCAAAGAGGTGCCTAGAGCACCCACGGCTCCCACCAAAATCCATGCCAGTCTGGCCATGGCAGTCATAGAAACAGAGCTATAATATCGTTTTGAAAGCTAAGATTACAGCTTTCAGTTGTCGATTTGTTTCAAAACTCACGATTTCGAAGATTCTTCGAGACACAAGATCTATGTTCTTCGTTTCTACCATGGGTGGCCTTCCAAGACTTGAGCCAAGGCCGTCGGAAATTTGCTAACTTCGGGAAGAAACTCTCCGTCTTTCCTCCGTGGCTTCGCGGCTGCACTCGGAGTTTTTGGAGGCCTTTCGCTCCAAAATTTCTCCGTCCAAACTCTTCGATATCACTTTTGCCTCCTCAAGCATTGAAAACACTAAAGCTTTCAGAGTGACTTTTTCATGTCTGTGCTTCATTCACAGGATGTGTTTCGTGTCTTTCATATCTGTTTATCATATGTTTTGATATGTTTTTGGTACTTTATATGTTGTCACCTAGGAGTTGATGGGCTTTTGAGCAGAATTCACCCCCACTTTCCGCCGTCTTCTACCATTCAAATCGGATCGTCCTGGTGCAGTTTATCCTCTCGGAGGTTGAGATCTTCTTCCTGAGCCTTCAATGCCTGAAAGCACGCAACTGGCAGAAAGATCCATCCTGGAAAGGTTGGGTGATGTTGGGTGCGTTTCGTGGAGAGTTCCAAAAATGCCTCAAGATTCAGAAACCATCATTTGAAATCTTGGAACATGAACTGACAGGAACTCGCCTGGTGGATGTCTCTCTGAAGCCTTTTAAAGTGATGGAGGATAAGTCTTGCGATTGCGAAAACATGCGAAAACAATCCTCCAAGGTGTCATTGCCTACCAGGATCACAGCCCAACTTACATAAAGCTTCTATACCCCTTCGGATTAGCCTCGAAGCTGAAACTGGAGGCCCCAAGACAGCGAACTTGGAAATCTTCATGTTCGGTGTAAGTCTTGAAGTCTCACAAAGCAAATTCTACACAGCTCTAGATGTCCACATCCGAATCCTCTTTTCCGTTGTTGACTTCAAGTTGCCATGCTAAACTTCGGGTTGTAAACATTGTAGCCTTGTATCTTCTTAATTCTAACAAACACGAAGTTTCATTGAAAAGTTCTGAAACCAGGTGTTATAGAGGACAATTTTCCTTGCCAAGCATTTCTTCAGGGACCATATTCATTTCGCGGTCCCAAGCATCTGAACCATATTGGAAAAAAAACCTTTGCATTCCCTAAAACTAACATGGCATCTACCGAGAAGTCTAACCCCAAAGCACTATTCAATCTTTCACAAAGCTTTTGGGTGCTGTGTCAGTTTCAGAGAGGTTAGGCTATGTGGTCAACTTGAAAATCTTTCCCTATTTTCAGTGCAAGGATGAAACGTATTTGAAAGATATGTACGGTGACCGTTGACTGTGCTGATCTCATGCGAACAGTTGTCCCGCTCTCAATACCCCTCACAGCAAGATGTTTAACCACCCTGACAGCTTCTTTTGAGAGGGTTCCTCGACCCCCCAACCGCCCACCCTTGTTCCGGATTCCCGATAATTCCCAGTAAACCAACATGGCTAGAAGGTATAGCACATATGGCAGTTGTTCGATGCACAAACTTCTCTGCGCAGCCTGAAGGACTTTGTCGTGCTGCCCTTGGCACCTTTCATCCAAACCTGAACTCAAACATTGTCCCAGTGGGCACCAAGACACCAGAAGACGAAAGCACGTGTTGCATTGGCATCATTCACATGTGTGTTGTTCAGGATCAGCAACTCCAATACTCAGAATACTCAGTGCTATTTTTGATACGTACATAATTTACTTCCAAAAGGTGGAAACGCTGGAACGCTCGTTGAAAGCGGCTAGGCTCTGAACTCTGCAGCCATTTGTGGGCAGCTGCAACTTGGGGTTGGGTGATATTCAGCTCTTCCTCAATATGCGCCTCAGCTAAATCGCGAGATTGAGAAACGACGAAACGACGAAAATTCAAAATTCCACCTTAGTCTGCAAATCTGAGGTCCTTCACTGCCAACTCAATGACGTCTTTGTGCAGTTTCACCCGAGCCTGGTGCAAAATCCACAGGCTCACTGTGTTCACCAGATTTCCAAATTCCTTCGGACTCCGAAAGAGGCCTGCTTCTCTTCTTGCACCTGGCACAAAGCACTAAAACATACTAATAAAGCGCTTCTGCTGGGCCTCCCCTTGAAGTAATTTAAGCAAATCAGACGTATCTAATAGCATCTCAAGTATTCCAACAAAGCCTCTGATGTCTGAGATGCCTGAGATTCCTCAAAACCAAGAGACTCAAAGCTCGAAAGATTGGTCTAAAGCGTTGCTTCTTGCAGAATGTACATACTTCAAAAAAGCAAGAGACATCACATCTGTCGGAATCTGTCGGCCTGGGTTTCCACCATAGCTAGGCGCTTTGCATGATCTTGGAGGACTTGCTTGTATTCCTCTTGCACAATGCCCTGGACAAGTCAAACAAGTTTGTCGCACTAAATGGCTAGGATTTGAAGCTTTCCTTAAATATTCTTAAATATTCTTAAACGGGAAGTCGAGCAGAAATGAGCAAAGTACATCCCAAAGAGGTCGACTCACACAGTGCGTTGGCGTACCCGGAACTCCGGTCGCGTCACGTAGTCTCTGTTCAACGCCTGGGATGTCGAAAAATGCAGTGAGAATTTTGTATCGACTCGGCTCGGAAACAGCTCGAGCCTCACGACTGGCAAGGGACATGAGATGAGCCTCGAAACGTCGAAAACGGAAAACCGTTGATTTTCCGTTGAATGCCTTGTAGAAAAATGAGATCAAAGGAACTTTCGACGCTTTTTTCAACAAGGGAGTTTTTCCCGACTTTTTCCCGTTGTTTTCCGTCTCCAAGGCAGAGGCATGTTGAGTTTGCACGGAGCGAAACTTTTTACTCATCCTCGTTTTGGCAGCGAGAATGATGTACAAAAATGACAATATGAATTATGTCAACGTAAAAATTGAAGAAACCGATTTTCAAAAAACTATCCAAAGAATTTTCCAAGTATTCGTATTGAAAGTTGAAGGTTTTGTTTGTTGATATTTGTTTGTTGGTTTGGAAAGCAATGCTTCATCTTCAAGGAGTGTTGTTTGCATCGTTTCTGCCTCTATGTTTTCCTGCGTTTTTGCCTCTTCACCTTTTCTGTCATCCCATCTTCCCGTCTCGGCAGGCGCGCTCAGACCATGCATCGCGGAGACCTGCAGAGCTGATGAGGTCCTCACGCAACGTACGAAGTTCACCACTGCGACGACGCGACGACGCGAGGAGCGACCAACGAGACCGTCACATCCGTCCTTCAAGAAATCAGAAGCAGAAGCATCATCGGCACCGAAGATCAATCTGGCACGGTTGATCTTCACTGTGAAAGGATACATGATGAACGAATTTGCAAGGAGCGAAAACTTGAAAGGTTATGACATAATGCCATAATGCCATAAGCATTGAAGTTGTCCGAAGGTTCACGAACGAAAATGGCGCGACTTTTTCTTTCACATTTCCGCACACTGCTCTGTGCCGTGTGTTTTGGCTGCCGATGCGATGCCAGAATCCAAAGTTAGTCTGGAGAGTCTGCTTCACTTCGTCGCTGCAGAAACACCATGGATGTCGCGGTTGTTGCCCGTGAAGGTCTTTGATCGCTGCATGAGAACGGTCTCCAAAATGTCAAAATGCATCCAAATGATTCAAATGTGCGAAGGTTTTGGACCATCAGCGCGGAGATAGCAGCCTCAAATGCAGTCACAACTACATACATGAAATGACATGAAACCAAGATAGAATGAGTGTGTCACAGTATCAGTAATTATGTGTTACATTCTTTGTATGACGCTTATGTAAGGATTATGTAAGGCATGCTGCACTGCCATAAGGTTTCAACTACAGTTTGGCCAAGGGGCACCGCCCACTTGCGAAGCCGGCGGATCTCTGAGTGGTGTGGCCAGGGCTGATCTCCCAGCACGTAGTGCCCAGAGAGTATCTGGAGAGACCATCATTCAATATGTTGATTGAAGAGCCGTTTACAACATTGGATATAGATAATGAATGATCATGAATGATCATGAAACATACATCAGTCCATCTAACCGGAATCTAACCTCAAAACATGTTGATAGCATTCCCTAACCTTGGTGTCAATTGCACCTGCGCCAAATCCGGATATCTGTCTGTGGTAACGTTCCCCCGCCTGACCCCAACCCAAGTGGATCAGTCGTTGCCAGATCCATGAAGATGCACCTGGAAAGGCTCCGGTCACGTGCTCTTCAAATCAACCCAAATCAAGCCAAATCAACCTGATATACAGCTTGAATTCGACAAAACTCGCTGGATCTTGTTGATCTCAACACTCAAAAGAAACGCTGGACGCATGCAGCAAGAAACTCTGCATAGAAGCTGTACATAGCTGGATCCTACGCTCCTGGGTACC
Source organism: Breviolum minutum Mf 1.05b.01 (assembly GCA_000507305.1). Lineage (NCBI taxonomy): Eukaryota > Dinophyceae > Suessiales > Symbiodiniaceae > Breviolum > Breviolum minutum. The sequence goes on from DF239990.1 coordinate 73,909, forward strand.
TATGAACAGGAACCAAAAAATTTAATCGAAAAAATTGAGATTTTGAATGCTTTTGACGCTTGACGTCACGCACCTGGAATGTTGAGATTTGTCAGCAGAATGCGCTTTGGCTGGCAAACAGCTTCAATGATAAGCCACTCCTTCTCCATGATGACATTTGGGCTCGAGTCCACCACTACAAAATCCACCTGACGATGCTGGCACAGAACCTCAGTTACTCCAAGATTTAAATCATCAAACAATTTGGTTTCAAGATGCTTTGATACCAGGTTTCAAAAAAACAACCACACCGACATCAACAAAGACTATTGCAGCACCCTTGCACCCGCCAACTTAATGTTGAAGCACATGATAATGTCATCTCGCGCTATTGTTTTGCACCACCAGGATGTATCTGATGCGCTGCATGGCTGTGCCATCAGCAAAAAGCACGTGCTGTCTGACCACGCCCCGCCTCTTTTTGATAAATTGCCCCAACATTCACTGGAGATCTGGCCCGCCCCAGAGATGGAAAGGAAAGAAGGAAGGTTATGATCAGGCAGCATCCACAAAAAACGACTTAATGTCTTCCGGCCCTGCGCCGGAACTTAATCCGCGGAGGGTGGGGAACCAGAAGCTAAGGTCAGAGATCGGTTTCCACAAAACCAAGCAACCTGACATAACTACTGACAGGTCATAGGGACATGTCATCGCCCTCTATTTTTGTCCTCCTTGGCTTCCTCCTGGCGTGTGTAGTTCAAGGTCCTGCTTTGCCGTTGCAGCCTCGACTCCCCTTCCTTCCGGGAAGTTCTCCTCTCGCATCTTTCATCCTCACACCTTGATTGGGATCTTCTGTCGGTCCTTGGATCTGCGAATTGCCGGACTTCGCTCCACCTTCAGACCTACGCCTGCGAGTCTTGATGGGATCTGTCCTCCTTATGGGCCCACAGGTCGATCTGCCTTACCTTCTTCATCCTTGACCGCCTTAAGCTCCTCATCTGGGCTCTCATCATGGAGGGAATCATCTCCTGGAGGTGGATGTGGTGACTCATGCCTTCCAGGTCATTTACCTGCCTTAGCCTTCGCAAACGTTGCCACAGGCACCAACTTGTTCCACTCCTTCTGGCAGGCATCAGCATCCCCCCTCTGTGATGAAAACCCATTTTTGGATGTGCACCTGTCTGTGACGACCTTATGCATCATAACACCAATAGTGGGTCTCAATTCGACCTGCTGCACATCCTTGAGCTTCTTCTGGTTGTCCAAGCACTCGAAGAGGATGAAGTCTGAGGCATCGTTCCAAACAGCCTGAGGGAAGCCAGACACTGCAGCCATCACTGCAGGGCACTGAGGACCAAACACTTGAACCAAAAGCTAAGCAATCTGACATAACTGCTGACAGGTCATAAGGACATGCGAGACCCTGGTCACTAAGACGGTTGTTTTTTTTTGAAGGCCGTCGTGTGCACCCAGTGTGGTTGCTTTTTTGAAGAACCCAGTATGTATTGATATACTTTAATGGTCTTTCAAAGAGCTTTGTTTTGATTGCAAATCACTCTTGGTGTCCATCAAGCAGTTGCTCCAGGCGATGTGCAGAAAGCTTTGCAAGTCCCCTTGTCCTTGCTGATCCTGAAAATCACTCAAAGAAAAACAACAAAACGCTGGACGCATCGAGATTCACCAAGAAACGTCCAAAGAATTCCACGGTGAAAAGGAAGCCTGGAGATGTTCACCGATCAGTATCAACTGTGGCAAGCTGGAGAGCCTTGCCAAGCCGTCGAAATGTGTCGAATCGTGTCGTCTCCAAAGCCATGCTTTTTGCGGTTCTATATTCTCCCTAAAATAGTATGATTTATAAGTTGAATATATTATATGTATAAAATGATATATACAGAGATAATCTATATACTATATATATATAATACTTATTTATATATTTATGATATAGATCACCGTATATCTATTAATACTTGGTACGTATTTAGAAATTATGTACTAAAAGACAGCCTCAAGATCATTGAAATCGTCTTTCCATCGGAAAGTCCAATCTCTATTCTGACGCGTGTCAGTGCCTCGGCTCCAATAACTTCTGCTGCAGCTGTTGTGGATTGCTCTCGTTCAGCAAGGCCATGTTCCACCAGATTCTCTCGCCTCCGAGATGAGGAAAGTTCACAAATGCTATGAAAAAGATTCTCAGCCAAAGAGAAACTTCGGGGAAAAATGTGCAGAAAGTTCTGTGCAGAAAACTTTCTTGCAGAAAATCCAGCCTTCTGCTAAGCGGCTCCCAGGAGCAGTTGACTCTGTCAACTTCTTGGGAAGATCGAAGGAAAGGATCTGCACAGAAAGCTGGGAAATGTGTTATAAAAGTAAGCTTTTGATAAAAGTTTGAAAAAAACACATCTCCGTGGGATGATAGGATGACCCCTTTGACCCTTTGAATCTATGCTTGCTAACCTCTCTCATGTATTCCATTTTGTGTTTAAATATCCTCTTAATATCTCTTAATAAAATTCTGCAAGGTTGTGATTGACTCTTGACATCTGCTTAGTGGAAGTGCAGCATCTGCGCTTTCCCTGGCCAGGGTCCAATACTTTGGGTCTGCATTTTACCTTCTGAATGCTTTCATATGAACGCAGTATCGCCTCTGCACTTGGCCTATGACCAGCCATCAATGAAGCATAGGCCATTGCAGATAAAGTGCAACCACCTCTCTGCGCAACGTGGATTCAACCCCAAACATCACTCAAGCTGTAAAAATGTCGAGAAGGATTGTCAGGGAAAATTCATGCCATCACAGGAAGCTTGATGGAATTCGTATCACCAAAATGAAGATGTATGAAATCATTGCATAATAGTGCACAATAGTCTAATAGTGCATATATATGTATATATATATATATAGAGAGCTCCATTCAATGTACTATCCGGTGTTAGTGGCCATGCTGTGATCCAAATAAAGTAGAGTTGGCCAACCAATTGGAAGCGATTTGCCTCCCAGGAAAATGTCGAAGACTACCTTGACATCTTCCAATCCTCAGAAAAAACTTGAAGATGCAAAGGTTTGTGCTCTTCAAAGGCAAAAAACACGAGAAACCTGCCAAACCAGCCAAAACCAGCCAAAATGTTGCCGTAAATTCAGTACAGCTTCTAGCAACACAAGCTGCTGCTTGCACAAAGTTGTTTTCACAAAGGGCATCCTTTCCTTCTTCACTTTCCGCTTCATTTGCAGCGTTCCATGGCACCTGGTATTTGGCCTCCATGCCTGATCTCGAAGCTTCAAGTATCAAAATATGAAACATGTTTCTCAGAGACTTCGTAGAGAAAAAACTCAGTTTCAAAGATGTTTTGAGATGAGTGGCACATGAGAATACGGATGAATACGGCAACGAAGGATGTGCGTCATCCAACCTCTAGACGTGGAGTCACTTGGAGTCACGTGTCACTATTGTCACATCAGGTCTTGCGGACGGAGGCGCAACGCCGCAAGGCCAGCTCGCCATCTGCAAAGTCCACCGTGTCATCGACGTTTGGAAAGTGCCAATGTGAAGGTCCTCCGTGTCCTTCGATGAGGACTTTTCGAGATTGAACAAAAGTGACAACAAAGATCCAAGGTCCCTCGGTTGATATTTTGCCAATTTGGAGACACCAATAACAGCCTGTTAAACATGCCTTCAACTGTGCAATCGCCACGCTGCTATCCTTTCTCGCCACTTTGAAGCGCTACTTCAACAAATGCAGAGCAGCACAGTTCCTGGCCAAATTTCCAAAAAAAGAATCAGTCTCAGTCGGATTCCTTCAGGAGTCAAATCAAAGTGAAAGGATGAAAAGGGCAGAATTGTTTCATGATTTCTTGTTGACCACAGTTCCTTGCTGAGCCCTTCCAACCAGCACACTGCGTCGTCTTCCAAACAACACCTGAATCGAGTCACGCTGTGCATTGAGCAGAGAAGGGGGAACTCTGTCAAAGTGTGTAATGTGGTACCACAACTCTATCATTTCAGCAAAAATCACATACATACCTTCTCTGCTGTCCAAAAACAACAAATCTGACTAGGAAGAAGCCACTCTGAACCAAAAATTGGTTGACACATGTCAAACCGATGATCAAAGCTGCACTGGAAATCGTCGGTTTCGGATGGTTTTTTGGTTGACTATCATTGACCGTCGGTCGTCGGCCTCTGATACGTGAAGCTTTCATCCCAGCAGCCGGCTGTTTCACCTGGAGTCCTAGGCAAAAAAATCACAAAACACGGATGGACGGATGGCACTGCCGAACTTGGGCTGTTGCTGGGCCGAGTGAAGAGGTAGTAGATTCAGTAGATGTAGGCCTTGGAATCCCAAAACAGGTTGTGAAGGAAATCAATAGACTCATGGAGGTTAAGGTTGAAGCTCATCTATGACTTCATGACTTGAATGGATGTTGTCTGTGGCAAACATGTTGCTCAGTTGCCTCCATAACCCATCTCCAAGTGAAGCTTTCGCTCGTAGATTTCGTAGTTTTCACATGGAAGAATGGCTCATGTCTTGGCTTCAAGTACGCACAGGGCTTTCATTTTAGGGGAGTCGATGTTTCAGAAAGGCTTTCGCAGTTTGTGGTTCTTCACTTGCATCTTTTGTATCCTCAGCCAATTCAGAATGCCGGTTGCATAGATGTCTACCGTTTGATGATTTGCCTTCTAACTTATATTGCGCTTCCAGTCTTCTAATCAAAGTTTTTTGACTTGACCAAAGAGCAAAGAGCCAAAATTCGCATCATGTTCAAATCTGAAGTTCTGGAACTAGGATGCCACACTTGTCATGGTCACGACACACAAAAGCGTGAGAATCATAGTCAAGTTCTACCAAGACGGCTTTGTTCAGCATCAAGTTCTACATACAGATCAAAGGGAAAAATGAAAACAAAAAAAGTCGAACCAGAAAGTGCATGCCTACCAAAGAACAGGACAACTATGGGCAAAATGTCTTCAAAAAACAGCCGAATTGATGGCTGGCGGACTTCTCCATCTGGGCTGATGTGCCATCCAGTTGCGGTTGCCTCCTGGAGACGATCTTGTCATGTTTGGCATTTAATCAGTTGACCCTGTTTCACTGTTTCTCCTCCAAATCAACTTCCGGTTTGATTTCCCGAAGTGCCCTAGACTTTCACAAGAGATACGAAACCAAACAAGACTTTGAGCACAACGACGAAAAGGAAAAAAGAACAAAAACGTGTCCTTGAGCTGAAAAAACAAAAACTGGATGAATGTTACGACTGTTACGTGCTGAAATCGCTGCAAAATTGCAACAAAAGCCCTTTTTTAAATAACTCGTTTTGGACTCTGGCAGTCATATTCATTGAGGCTTTGCCAATGCCAGTCAGTCATTTTCCAGTTGTGCAGAAAGTCCTATATTTTAAACAATGGCCTTAGGTCTTCTAAGATTCTAAGCAAAGGGGATGCCACATGATTCCACGATTCCACAGAATCGGGATTCTGTTTCATTCCGATCTGGCAAAGGCTTGAATTGAGAAACATGGCTTTAGCAGCCTGCGACAAAGAGTGACATTGGCACAGTCGCAACGAGATCGGCTAGACACTCCCTGAGCATTTTTGGACGAGCGAGAAAGTCGTGTTCACGGTCAAACCCTAGCCTCTGTAAGATCTATGTAACGTATCAAATATACAAATATTATATCAAAATCTGTATTCAAAAGTCGGTCAGTCAATCAAAAGGTTTGCAGCGAGTGACAGCCTAAAGTCTAAAGTTCGATTCGAAACACTCCCTCTGCATCTTTGCCACTGGAGTCTCCTTGTTTTTCTCAGTGGCAATCCGACTCGCATGTTATGTGCAGACGGCTGCAAATGGACTATCCGGCGTTCACTGACGCCTTCGTCCATAGCCGATACCGCCGATGTCGACGAGATCGACAGTGGATGACATTTCTTGTCTCGCTTGAAGATTTAAACATTTTCAAACGCCGCATGCTAAAGTCATTGCCTTTTCACCTTCGGAACATGGCTGGTCTTCATATCTCAGACAAGGCCTCAAGCCCATCAAAGAATTTTGTCGACCAAATCTTCTCATCCAAGGATCTTTGTCCAATTGGCAGGCTATTGATATCGAGTTCTGTTGATATATGATGATATATCATGATATTCTGATGCTGTCAAAATGTTTTTTGTCTCATGGACGAGATTCAGATCTCTTGGTCCTGTAAGGAATCAAAGCCCTGGCCCTCGGCACTCCTACCTACAGCGCATTCTTACCTGTGCAGTGCTCAGCTCCAGCACCCCATGGGCAAGCGTCTCAAATTTCAAACGTTGCACGTCCACCGCTGTGACCAAATTCTGAGCCATTTGATCCTTGAGAAATTTGTTTGGCCAATTTTCTTAGCCAAACATCAAGCTGAATCATCTGTGTAGTGTTAAGATCCAGCCCCTCTTGGGCCTTCAAGGCGTGAGCAAGCTTCCGAGCGAGCTCAGGATACAAAATGATCTATGATACAAAATTCATTTGGAAATACAGAAAGTTGCACTGCAAGCCTGGGCTGCTCGGGGTCTCACCCAATGCTTTAAAAAAAAACGAGCTGGTTTGCTCTCACCCGATCGGAGCTCAAACCAATATAGTGAACCAAGGCCTTCTCAGGTGTCTTCCTGACAGCAAACGCAAATCCCTCGCCCTGCCCTTGGTTGATGAATGTTGATGACCAACAAATTCAGGATCACATTTGTGACTTGTGACCTAGCTGCTTCCTGTGATTCAGACTGTCCAACATGAGTTTTGTCTATGAGTTCTTTGAAATGACCCATTCAACATGTGTTGAGTCCTGCTTCGGTCTGCTCAAGCTGTGATGTTGCCTGAAATCGATGCGTTGAAATTATCAGCACGTGTACTGTAGTCCTATACGGACTTGCTACTGTATCACGAACCATGTTTCTGAGAACATGCTATGTCCTGCAATGTAACCATGTCCAACGTACATTCTGTGCGCATTCTGCATTTTCTGTGTAGCACATATGTCTTGCCTCGAGCACGGCCTCGAAGAACCCCAAGCACAGCACTGCAGGCCTGGTCGAACCGCGTCGACATGCTATGTGTCCGTGCTAGTCCAATGGGACATTTGCCTGGACATTCTGGACTGAACTCCAAAATAAGGAGTGACGCTGTTCTTGATGATCGTTGTCATGATAATAGTAGTCTGGAGTCTGGAGTAGTAACTAGCTTATCAAATCAAAATTAGTAGCGCATGAGTACTAAGGTAAGACTTTACTAGTACACGTTCATAGTACAAAAAGTTGTTGCACGGTTTGTACAACTCAAAATATTACCCATATCACGGGGCCATGTTTCACAACTTCTTGACTCGACTTCAACCAAAGACCTGGCAGCAAGTCTGTCCCACTCTGGTGCTTTCCCAGCACAATACGGACCGTGGTTTGGTCCTCACAAATTCACAGAACTGTTTACCTTGGATGAATTCTTAATGCGAACAGAAATGAAATCAATGAAACGCAAAATCTATGAAAATATGGATATGATTTTGATAATGATATATTGTACTATTCGAAGAAGTTCCGTGCTTCCGGCATCAACAAACTGGTCGCAGGAGAAAGTACAGACAGGTATAGTAGACTTCATAGGTTTCCAGCAATTGGTGTCTTCTGACGATCTTTCATTTGTTGACGTTGGATACGGTTTGACCCTCAAAAAGATTCCGTGATTGAACGAATGGCAAAATTTTGATAGATCTCACTCTCTACAAAACGCACATCTGTGATCTCCTGCTGGTGTTGGTGGAAGAGATGCTTCTTTCACCACTAGCCTGCGCAGAGCTCACACCAGAGTACTTCTCGAAGCATGCCTCACCTTGGTCACAACTCAGAGCATTTCAGTGAAGGGAATTTCGGAATTTCGGTGGCTTCGAAATGCTCCGAAACTTTTGTAAAGGACGCAGGGCAGCTACCAATGAAGCAGATCAAGGGGCCTGTCCATCATGTCCATCAAAGAGATGAATTCGTGCAGCAAAGGTACACACATCGTACGCTGCAGGGTGCATCACGGTGTGTGGACCATTCTTGCAGGTCCAAAGGCCCTTGCTTCCTGAAATCACATGAGGTAATCAATGCATCCTTCTGCTTCGCAAGTAGGGACTATCCAAAAATCATGCAGTATTCAGAAACAAAAACGGGAAGTGAGCTGTGAAATTATTGGCTTCATGACTTCATGCACACCAAGTTGCTAATTGCTACTTTGTCGCAAAGATCACAGGTCACTAACGAGCTCTCCTGACAATTCAGAGAACTTACACAGGGTAAGCATCAAACTTCGGGGGGTTCCCTATCTCAAATGACTCATAATGACTCTGTGAACAAGATGTTCGAGGTAGAAAATTTTAGAAAAACATCGAGATCGATGGGATCGATGAGATCAATGAGATCTGATCCAAGTCTCCAAAAGGCGCTCCACCATGTCTTCCGCCACGCGAGTGCGCCAGCTGGGATCCATGTCTTCTAAGAGACGAAGAATCCGTGAGCGACTGCTAATATATTCAAGCTCTGCTCGACAAACACCTTAGATTTCTCAGTCCAAACATCAAAAACATTGTTCCCAGCAAACAGCTGAAATTCACACCATAGACTATAGACAACGTATGGCGACAAAAGGAGGGCAGAAGCAAGAAAAGGGAGAAGAATCCAAACCGACAGCTTCTGGGCCATCCAGCCCAAAAATACAAAGCTGACTCCCAGCGCTGAAATCATGTGGCCACAAGTGGGTCCACTTTCAAAGCAGGAACCACAAGGGAAACTTGTTGGGGAAAGGCTCATGTGGTTACTTTCAAGTGTATTTGTCGTTGTTCTTGCTCTTGTTCTTGTTGTTGTTGTTGTTGTTGTTGTTGTTGTTGTTGTTGTTGTTGTTGTTGTTGTTGTTGTTGTTGTTGTTGTTGTTGTTGTTGTTGTTGTTGTTGTTGTTGTTGTTGTTNGCGTTGTTCTTGTCTCTTGTTCTTGTTGTTGTTGTTGTTGTTGTTGTTGTTGTTGTTGTTGTTGTTGTTGTTGTTGTTGTTGTTGTTGTTGTTGTTGTTGTTGTTGTTGTTGTTGTTGTTGTTGTTGTTGTTGGTAGAGACAAGACTGGCGCCTCGTGTAACATACAAGGATTTGCTTTGTTTTGTGAGGCTTGTAACCTTAGTTGACGTCCTGTCCCTGAACTTGTATATGTTTGTTTTTTAGTCTTTTTTCGTGTTTTCCCTTTGTTGTTGGGACAACCACCCACAAGAAGTACTCTACAAGCAGAAAGCTGTGGCAGCCATGGCACAATGTGGAGGAGTGTCACATCTTCCACAGCTGGGAGATTGGCACCTGAGAAGGAAAAAATGACGATCAACCAACTCTTGACACGACAATTCCACAGAAAATTTCCGACCCCAGGCACATTGCATTGCCATAACCCTGCAGAAGTCGGATCTGCACATGTCTAACCTTGCGTAAGAGCAGCAAAACTGCCCAAAGAGTGACAGAAAGAATCTCGCAATGTCAGAGGGAATCCTTTGACCATGTGCTATGTTTATGTATATATTCTTTCTCCCACTGATCATGGAGGGTTCAGAATGTTCCAGAATGTTTGCATGTTTCAACCATCCTAAATATCGTGAGTGCAAGACTTCTGCCATTCACAGTACTCTTGCCGAGCCTTTTCATAAAGTTGGATTCGCCAATCACAGGCGGCTGTGCCTGCGTTTCCAATCACAGTGCATCTCTTCAAACACGTAAGCAGACTAATCCAAATTGACTTGATCAAAATTTCACCGGATCCACATTTACACAGATCATTTGCTCCGCGAAGCTGGAAATCTTGCCTTGGGGATCCTTCGAGAAGACAAGGCTGCCACGTTCTGTGTCGAAGTCTACCTGAACATCGACCAAACCCCAAAAGCTGCTTCCATGTAAGGCATGAAGACCTAGAGACCCGTTGAACACCAGCGCTTGATGTTTCGGAAGTCTTCCAAATCTTCCAGGCGCAGGACTTGTGAATTTTGTGGCGCTGAGGGTCGGACTTTGAAAGCGGAACGGCAGGATGGACATTGTGCTCTACCACGAACCGTCACGGAGGTCGCTAGAGCCCGATCCCAGCAGCTGCTGCAATACTTGATAGAACCTTAAAGTCACAAAGTTGGACCCAGATCTACTTTGACCATAATCAGTTTTTGTGGTTTTATAATAAGGACAGAATAGTGGGCTGGGTGTGTGTTTGTGTGTGTGTGTGATATGTCTGACGTGTGTATGTCATTCAAAAAACTGAGGTTCAATTCAAAGAAGCTTGCCCATGGTAGATTACTGGCTCTAAAACAACTTTTTTGTCCACTTCACCAACTGCTGCCATGCCGCAGGAACACGGCAGGTCCACGAAGTTACCTGGTTCAAAGCAAATCGCACACTCCTCGGGAAAGGCTTCTTCTGGGCCACCAGCCTGGAAACCGGAAAGCTCTCAACTCTGATGACTCAACAACTCAAGCAGCCTCCGTCAAGCTGGCTAACTCACTAACTCACAATCCATGCCTTGGATACATTTGCATCGTCCGCCGGCATGCCCTCACCAAGCTCGAGTACCACCTGACAAAAAACACAAAAGAAAACGAGGGAAAGGCTTAGCCGTTCGTGAGTTCCAGAATGGTGTGGAGATTCTTAGCCTACACTACTTTGAGAAATATAAGGAAGTAATGTCTGGCAACTTTGAAAGGGCACTATCAGCTCCATCAAATCTTGAGTTCGCAGTACTGTAGACTTTGACACTGCTCCACAAGCCCAAGTGCCGAGCATTTAAGTCTTGTGAGTGGATATCTTCGAAAAAAGATTCGATGTATACCCGGTATAGACTTTGTTCAAACGCAGCCAAGGTGCCATAAGAACTGGCAGACACCGTGTGCCTGTTGGGTGGCGAGCTGAAGTTCGCTTCGGTGCAATCTCTGCATGCAATAAATCATGAATCATACAGAATCATATTGAAATATACTGAATCTGAAATCTGTTTTTGTTACATACTTCGTTCGTAGCTGAGATAACTATAATTTACAACGCGCTTAACAATTCATCCTGTAAGTCTACCTACCTTCTGCTTCCAATTTCTAAGCTGTATCACCCTGTCGACTAGTTCCAAGGAACGCAAACGGTTTCTTAGCGCCTGTGCGTTTCGAAGCGCCGCACGGTGTCTACATACGGAACTGTGCCAAAGGGCTGCGGGTCGCTTGCAGGTCACTGCGGGTTTCACAGTGACATGTGAGAACTTCTCTGACAGGAAGTGAGGCTAGCCAGACTTGCTAAGTCTGCTAAGTGTGAAGGAAAGTAAAAATGGAAGTTAAGGAGGACAGGACGAAGGAAAGAGAGTGAAGGAGAAACAAGAGGAGTAAGGACCTTAAGGATCCTTAAGAGGAGCATCCTGAAAAAAAGAAAAGGAGAAGTCCATGATCATGTGCTTGTTTGGATCTACAAACAGAGGCCGCTTCGTTCCAAATCCACACACGTGAAGGTCCTTCTTGGGCTGCGGTCCTGTAGAAATGAAAGACGAAGCTTGGGCAAAAGAGATCTCTCTCAACGCATTCCAAGTTGATGAATTCAAGAAACTTCCAATCAGCAGACCTTCGCCGAAACCTCTGCTTCCTTTTGGTTTTCCATGACATGCACCTCAAGCAAAACTGGCAGACAGAAAACAAGTGAAGTCTTTGATTTTATTATGTTTCCTATTCAGCTTGATGACTTCAGAAAAAATGAGATTCCAGCTTTGGCATCATTGGACAACTGTTGACATGGCAGTCTCTTGAGCTCAGAAGTTAATGCAGTTAATGCAGTCAATGGTTGTGGGATGCTGCCAACGCTGCCCACGAGTTGCTTCAAACATATCGTCACGATCGTCACGTTGTGCCTCCGACTTTTTCGGACCCCTCCGAAAGTTGACATCAACTTCACACACCCACGGTGTGTGCCTGCAGAGACTCTTGCTTCAGAAACAAAAAAGTACCCCTGGGTGTAGTCCTTAGGTCCTTTCTGAAAACATGTGTATCCATTTGTCTTGGATCTCAAGGATAGTCGGATAGTTATGTTAAATCATTTTAAACAGTGATTCATGGTGCATCAAAAAGATTGTGATGCTAATCTCAATTCGCATCATATCTCCTCGTGAGAACACATTTCTGACTGCCCAGGCAACAAAGCAAGAGATGAAAACGCAGAGCCAAGGCAAGGCTCAGGGTCGAATTTGCACCGAATTAGACTTACAAAACATCGAGCTGCCAAGCATCAGGAACCATTCGATGAGATGGGGCTTCGATTGTTGATATTCATAAACTGTTTTTGGAGGTTCTTGTTATTTTTTGTTCGTATGTAAATATATACTTTTATATACTTTTAATATACGTGTCATGACTTGTCCGGGAAGTCTACGAAAACAGGTGAAAGGGAAACCTTCGTAGTCCTACAGCATTCCTGACACTTCGTCGGCCAGGTTTGGCTTTGGGATCTCTGGGCCTGTTTCGGCCTCGGGGGCTTGTAGGCCTTGGACCTGTCCGACCTTCCCGACCTTCATTTTTCACCATACGGAAAATCTCAAAATCCCTGAAATCGATTCGCAGATTCAAATCGCTCAAACTGCCTTGTTTATCCTTTTTTTTGGAGAATGGAAAGCCAGGATCCAAACTGAACATCCACGAAACCATGGATTCTCATACCTCAGCGCTCTTGCGGGAGGCCTGTGCAAGCTGTGTTTTCCTCGTGGCTGCACCCATGATTTGTATGTAATACCATGTGATGCATTGTAATACCATTTCTCGCAGTTGTCTTTATGCTATTCGTATCTATTCGTTCTGGCCTGACGAATCTCTTGAAGGGGCAGCCGCGGTGCATCTTCCGCCTCACAGGATGAGAATTTCAAACACACTGTCCGCCAAGAACTTAGCAATGTTCGGAAATGATATGATGTAATGAATTGTATTGTAACGTATCAAGAAGAAATATCAAAGTCTCATATCTCTTTGCCAATAGAGACTCGAAAACAGCTCGACTTCAAGCAGGAGACGCAACTTTGGCCCTCCACTTTGCAGCTTTGGACATCGGAGGGCCTGCTTAAATCTGCGTCGCTTCGCTTCGGGCTGAGGAGCAGCTTTCAACTCCTCCAGAAGAACAACTTCAAAACCATGAAAACTACGGTGGAAGCGGGAAAAAAAAACACGTAGACTGGACCAAAAACAAAAAAAAATATGGTTAAAGAAAAAAACAGCGAGCTTGAAATGGATTGAACATTTTGGACTGCCTCAGAAGGAAGTGCTGAGGTGTTCGAATCCTGAGAATTTGGAAGCTGAGTTGTTGTGGCCATTCACATGCCATTGCACTTCTCTGGCATGGTCGTATCACATCATTCTCTAAACAGCTATGGCTAGGGTGCATGCACAATTTTCAATGCCCTTTCGCGGGGGGCCTGCAGCAATGATTCACAACGATTCTGAAGTGTATAATTTTGTATTGCAGTATGCCTAAAAAAAGCAATATCATGCAGCTCCTTAAGGTGTGCTTTGACCCCTGCCTTTCATGCCTTTCCGTGCACAACGCATGCGATGATGCAGCGGCATGGTCTTTGGAACCTTAGGAGATACATGGAAATACCTGGCTTTGCTTTGCTTGCCAACAGCTTGCTTCTCCGATCATCCGATCACGACATGAGGCACCACTTTTCCCACTTCCGTCACGCAACAGGCCTTTGTTGCCTTCCGCCGAGCACTCACTGCATGACACTCTAGAAGTCTAAATCCCACAAGCTGAACTTCCTCATGGAAGTCATACAAGGCAGCGCTGGTCGTGATTTTCACGCACATCCACGCTGCTTCTTTGAGTACTCAAGGAGGTGGTGGCGGTGGCGGAGGCGGTGGCGGTGGTGGTGACCCTGGAGGTGGTGGTCTAAAGGCAGCTGGACCCATGAAGGCATTCATCATGCGCAAGGATTCCAAGCCGCGGCCTTACATTCCACAGAATCATCACACTTACCCAACGACAAAATTTGGGAAAGAATGGAGATGAAAGTTTCTTGAGTATGGAGGCTTTACATTGTGAAGGTGCACAAATCGGCTCGAAATCAAGTCTTAGTTTCTTGCAAACAAGCCAACTTTAAATTTTCCACTGTCTCTTAACCAATTTTATGCAGCTAGACCACCCATAAGGCTGACAACATGGGGCTCGAGCGTACCTGAAAGTGCGAAGCAATCGAAAATGAGGGATTCAAAGTAACAGAACTCACTACTGCATCCAGGCAAATCCAACCCAAAGCTCACAGAGAAATTCACAGAGAGACATTTGGATATGGAATTCAGGTCTTTCCTCCTTTTGCATCCTTTGCTTTCAATAAAATGTTCATAATCATCTGTCCAGTTGCTCTTGTCGGCCAAAGGAAAGTCCTTGACATCGACAGAACGGCTAAAACATCGACAGAATGGTTTTTTCTCGTGTCAGGACAAGTTTCTTAAGTCTCAACTTTTAGGATGCAAATCGTCCATGAGTCTCACGTTTAAGATTTAGACAGATTTATATACTTCGCACTTCAATACTCACTGTCATCTTTCCCCAAGTCGCTGGATTCACTCGCAACAGCCGTGCGTCAGCTCCATTTTCCACCAAGTCCTCCGTGTTGGCCAGTTTCAGCCAGGACAAAAAACAAAAACGAGTCTCGTTTCGTTTTTTGCATTTCTCGTTTCGTTTTGGGCGTGTTTCGTCTCGCCTTCAAGATCCACTCGCTCCGATTACGCACGGTTGTGACCTCGATGGCAGCGTTGGTGAACTGCACTTCGAATTTCAGAAAAACTGAGGTACCAAGCATTGCCACCGGCTCCCACCTACACTTTAAAAAGCACAACAAAACAAGACAAAACTTCAAGAAGACATGCACAAGTGAAGAAAGAGAAGACGACCCAAGTAACCGAGTTTCACCTTTCCGTTTGAAGGTTCCGCTCTGCCTCCAAAAGAACCACGCGCAGGGGAGCGCTCTCAGTATTTCCTCATGTGCGATCTCATGCGAGGTTCATGCGAGATCTGTATATATCATATCTGTTTCCTTAACATCCGAGAAATCTGCCCAAAATTTTGTGCACGAAGGCAGGGCGAATCATTCGATTCAACGTTTCCAAAAAAAATACTTTCACCCAAGACAGGTCTCTCCGCTTTGCCAGCTCGGCAAGCTGCTCTGTCCAAACGTCAAAGCGAGTCTGGCACAGAAGGTTTGTCGCACAAGATCGAAACAACAGTTTTCACGAGAGAATCTTTCTCCCAGTCTCCCAGTCTCTCCTCAGCATTTTGCAGCACACCTTCATTTGCAAACATATTAATCTTCCCCATCTTCCCCATCCCTTCTGTTTCAGCTTGGAGATACCATTCGAAATGTTCCCTCGAAGCAAATCTCAGCCGTGGCTGTCCTCCTGAGCGTCATTATCTCGCCACGCAAAATCACCTCCAAACGGAGCTACATCCAGAAAAGGACATACCAACAGCCAACAGCCATAGACTGAAGAAATCAATCAAATACAATCAAATGGAAATCCTTCAACATAAATCATAGAGATTCTAGTCATTTCTAAGTCCCGAGAATCACAGAAATCAAGTAACCTTATGTGTTCCCTGGAACCTTGGAAACTGCACCGCCAAGCAGTTTTAGTGGACCAAGTTGCCAAACATCAAAATGGCAGGACGAGCTGGTCCACCACACTCGCGGCACACCTCTCCAAGAGGAAACTAGGGATTAGAAGGATGCCAAATATGGTTTGGGGTGCGATCCGATCAGTGACAATATTGATGGCAAGTACTGAAGATACACAAGAGCATGGTGATGGTGATGATGATGATCATGATCATGATCATCACTCGAGTATCTTTTGATAATTCCGCTTCTGCCAAACTAATAGCAGCTGTCTTTCATCCTACATGGAGCAAGTGGCCAAATGAAAAAGCACTTCATGCATCTTAATGCCACCCAGTTGTACCCCACCGGATGGTTGGCTGCAAAGCCGTTGCTGGCAGCATCAGTTGTGCTCTCTCCGCGCTTGTTCTGCATGTGTCGCAACGTGAAGCGGCGAGCCTGGAATGCTTTGTCAAAAAGTTTGTTCAAAAAGTTTGTTCAAAAGATGTTGAGAAACAAACTCTCTGAAGTTGAGAAAGACAGTGCGGAGCGGGCAAGAGAACGGAGCTCGAAGACTCGAAGACTCGTCTGTACAGAGTTTCGGTCTAAGAGTCTAAGAGACATTCTTCTTCCAAGTGACCGATCCTTTTACACGGCCTACACGAGGCACTGCGGAAAGGGGGTCAACTTCGTCGCCTGCCAAAGGGTGCTGTTTCAATGTTTTGATGCCAGTTAACTCATTCATTCTCGTTCGTTGCTTCAAACAATTGGACATCTTCTTGAAACTGTTGAAACCCTTGAAAACTGTGAAATCGAAAAACTTTATTTATATTCAAAAAAAGTGTTTGGTCTTGGTGTCCTCTCAAACGAGCCCGCCTGAAGGTGCCCAATGATTGGTGACAACCTCAATCTCATCAGGTGCCACCTGGCGATCCCAACAACTCCAAATGCACAGAGATCAGAAAGCCCGATATCCATCAATTGAACTATACATATATTGTCTAATATATATATATACATATATACATCATATATGTGTGTAAATAAATAGGTTTACCATTTTATTTGTTTCTCGTTGGAATCATTTCTCCTTTGCGTTTGCCTGGTTTACGTCTTGCTGTTTTACAAATTCTGGACTGCATCTACGCCTGCGGGGCTAGCATAGTGTCTTTGTCAACATGAAAGCAGTACCTGATGGACAAAACAAACACAGCAAGATCTTTTTTTGATGTCCAACTCAAAAACCCATAAACTCCGCTCAGTAAATTGCATCAAAGTCAAATCCGAAAATCCATTGAAATCCTGAAAAGTTGGATGCTTGCAAAGCTTAATGCAAATGAAGCTTCTCCATAGGAGCCCGCCAAATGCCGTGGCCTCGTGGGAAGGCAAAGGGCAAACGCCCAATTCGATCAAATCCACTCCACTGTAAACAAAAATTCCGACTAGTTTGAACTTAGCAACTTCAGAGCTTAAGATGAACTTGAGACAAATACTGTGTATAATAATATATATATATAATATATACAAATATCGAAGAACTCATGACTTTTGCCAAGTTCTGGTCCCAGGGGCATCGATCATCATTCTTGCTATATCTGTCGAGACCTTTCCTGGGAGCTGGAAGCTCTTGACAACTCAAACATGTTGTTTTGAGGGATAGCTTTTCGAACCCTTCAAAAGAAAGCGTCTCTTACAATCTCTGCCAATCTTGGGGGCAAAACAAAGCTAGGCCAACATCTTTGTGTAGTGCTTAGTAGTGCTTAGTGCTATGTATGTTGGGAGTCCTGGTCCCAGCACATTGGTAGAGCTCCGTGTTACCATGGCATTCGCGGATCTCGCATGCTGGAAACCTTGCAACGTTTCCCGCTGTCACCAGGTCAACATGAAAAATGTCTGCAAATGTCCCCCGACGTCAAGGAGCCAATCATAGTGATGAGCATCAACATTGGATGTATAGATGTAGAAGGCCCCAGCGCGTCCTTTGACTTCATAGGGACCTGCGTCAGAAGTTTTGAGACAACAGAACCCTTAGCAGCCTTAGCATTGCATCTGCAAGAATTCTTCACTCTCGTCACTCCCCTGTTTTGCAGCTTTGTTACTCAATTCATCCTTGCAACAATGAGAGGCGTGAGAGGCTCAGACTGACAAAACGCAACATACTCAGCAGTGTGGCACAGAATGTCCTCACTTCTATCAGCTTCTCGACACATCTTCTGGAGCTGCTTCGCAACATCTGTGTGCCGAAACAACTTTCCGACCTTGCAACTTTCGAAGCAACTAACAAGGCAGATGGCATATACGGATGCATATACACTTCCTTTGCAGAAACGGCCTTAAGCATGAATCCATGAATCATGTCGAATCCAGCGATTGTAAAAACTATATCTTTGCGCAGCTCTGAGACTAACCTTTCTTAGCTTTAATTCACGAGTCTACACCATACTTTCGCAGATCTTGAGAAAGGCTTGTGTGCACCATCAAACATCATGAAAACATCTGTGGTTCAACCTGCAGGGATTACTTCAAGTCACCCAGTGGTGGACAATCTCATAGCCCTCATGGGGGTCGGTGAGGCGATAGTCATTGTAGCCTTAGTGCAGCTCGGCCCTGAAAACCGAGCGGAAAGTAGGGAAATGATGAGGAATGGGCAACAGATTACTTTCATTGATTCGGAAATGCGAAATTAAAAGAAGTTGAAATCTGGAAGCGATTTCTTGAATGCCTCGTCTCGTCATTCGTCCAAAATGAAATCAGCACATGGGAAAGTGTGGCTTCCCTGTCAAGCTGAGTCAAGCTCTCAGTTTCTGAGTTCGGTGCATTGACCCCAAAAACCCCAGAAGAGGTCAGGCTCCTCGAAGAGCCAGTGCGGTTGGCAAACGTCTTGATAAGTCAACTTGCGATCTCGATAGGCTGGAACCTCCAGGTTGACAAAAAAAATTATCACGAAGGTTCCTCCAACACACCAGATTCATGTGGAGTCGGATGAATTGATGCGCCTTCGCTACATCTGCATAGACCGCCAGGCCACTATCCGCCGAAAATCCAGCACCATTCACTTGGATGTCAGGTATGAAATCCAAATTGCTAGCATTTCACTATTTCATGACACATGAAGCAAATCAACCGAGGCACAGAACACCATGACCTCCGCTTCCCAAATGCATTGGGCAGCAGTAGTGCAAGCTTCCTGAAATCTTTGGTGGGAAAAAAAAGGTGCCAAGATGTCCCAAGCAATCATAAGCAATCTAAAGATTTCAATTCTTGGTTTCTGAACCTCTGTAAAGCAGATTTCTTGGTCCTGCAGTTGGCTCTTAAGCCTTGCTGCATCTTCTTCTTTCAGCACAGATACACGTGAGCCCATGGTGTCGCCCTATGGTTTGATTTGCCGTCTTGAGCAAGAAAGCAAGAAAAGATATCGCAGCGCTTCCTTTGAAGCTAACTCGTTGAAGCTGTGCAGACCAACATAATACACGATACACCGCAAGCGACATGAAATAAGAAGCATCAAGAAGCGACAAAAACATGTTCTGATGCTTTTTTCAGGTATCTCAACACCAGGATCTGAGGGAACAACTTCCAAATCGGAAGGAGCCCAAACCTGCAAAGCAAGGCATGTTGTGTGGTATTGACACTTCACTGGTTACGCGCTGCAAGTGTTACAAGGTCTTTCATGATTTGCGCCCCTTGCCTCAATGTTGATTCCCAGTGATGCCAATTCAGCTCTTCGCTCGTTTTCGGCATTCACTCCATCTACCTATTTGGCGCAGCAAAAGGACTCTTGAAACCGAGAAACCAAGCTGGATCCGAGCAAGTTCTTTGAACATCCGTCAAGTCATGTGAAGTCACTAGGCTTCCAGGCTGGCGCCAGCAGAAGTTTTGGTTCGCAGGTTGGGGGCACACCCGGAGCCACAGGGGTCTTCTTTGCCTGGAGAAGATGTGAAGAACAAAAGTATCATAGTTTTTTCGAAAAAACTTTGGGCTGTCATACGCTTTTGTCACATTACATCATTACAATTCATTACATCCTTTACGCTTCCAAAGTGACTCAGTCTTTCCTGTGACCAACAGTGCCTTTTCTGGCACAGGCAGGCGCGCACACAGCGGCCCCTCGGTCGAAACACGACATAAGCCTCCAAACATTTTTGGAGTGATCCCTTTGAGCCCGAACCATAATTGTCCAGAAAAGAAAACAGAAAACAAGCAAAGGAAGCCTACAAAAGTGCATATTTGATCTTGGCTAGCCTTCGCAAAAATGAATCGAAACAAGGGACTCGACAGAGTTCTGCACTTCTTCCAAATCAAGGTGAAGGAGCTGAAAAACAGTACGGCATGTTACTTGCTTCAGTCACTGTAATATCTACATTGCTATGGAAAGCAATTTTGAGTACAGAAATTGCAGAGGATAGCAACCACAAAAACACATGGACTCACGACTCTTGAATCTTTGGAAATCTTTCGAACTTCAAGCACCGGCCTTTTGTCTGGGAAGCCGGGAAGCCCTGCCAAGGCTTCTGGATCTGCACCAAGGTCAAGGGCCTCTTGAAGGAGTTCCGGTGCTCCTGCAGAAAATCTGCTGAATTTTCCGGTACATCCTTTGGTCTTTGTGATCTTTGTGATCTTTGTGATCTTCAGTCAACATTGAGTCTTCACAGTCTTCACAGTCTCAGTCTCATGTGTATCTACATCTCGGCCTGGGGGTGCATCAGCTGCCGCTGAAGCCAAGGCGAAAGGAATCTCCTGTGGCGACAAATGTGCAAAGCATGGAGAGAGATCCCTTTCGCATTTCGCCCTCGAGAAAAATGGCAAACATAGAAACATCAAAACATCCACTCTCCATTTCCACCATTTCCCACATACTGCAAGAGCTCAAACATACTTGAAGCAGGTTGAACCCGTGCGCACCGCCAAAGGGGCAAGCTCAGGGCTGCTGACGCAAATCTGCAAAGAGCACCTGCAAAAGTAGGATTGAACTGATTCAAACCATGGCACAGCATTTTTGGGATTAAATCAAACAACAACAAATCAAGACCGAAAAGTGGAGGAAAAATATTTATATACATACGTATAAATATTGATATTTATATAGATGAGACAAACACCAAAAAGCACATTGAGCTCCATATAGACTAGCCCTGCCTCCAAAGTCGAAAGCGCATCTCCATTGGGAGGCGCTCGTGTACAAAGTTGAACAGCTCCGGCCAGGCGAAGTTCCTTGCAATGTGCCGAGTTAACAACAGCAACTTCCAGCAATGAGATCTCAGTATCATTTATCAATATTTATCATATAATTCAGCATTTCATTCATAACATTCATCTTTGTTTCATGAGACTTCTGTCTCGGGTCCTGAGCCAACGCGTCTGGCCATCCTCGTTATGTGGCAGGAGCACACCACGCCTCCACAAACCACCTGAGCCAAACACTGCAAACTGTTTCACAAAAAGCAGAAGCCTCCCAAAGATGAAAAACTTCTTACAAACTCTTTGCATCCAAGGAACTCTCGGCCACTGACTCAAGTGCCAGTGACAGCATTGGAGCCCCGTGCTTCCCTGGAAGTTTCGGCCTCGCCAAGATGCGCCAAGAGTCACAAAATGTTCACAATGCAAAGGCAAGAGGCGCAAAGGTTTAAGGATCCAGACAGCAGGGCGAAGAACTGTGTAAGCCGGGAGGCCATGGCAATAGCCTATGAACAAATCCACGGAACATATGTCAGCTATCTTTGCAAATTTTCTCGATCTCAAAGCTCTGCCATGCTCACTTTTGCTTTGCGAATACAGATATCCAAAAGGGATCAAAAGGGGCTCTTGAATGTTGAAACCAGTAGATAAATGGCAGGCATAGATTAGAAACAAGTAGATAAATGATCGTGGGATCATATGAATCACAGAAAGAAAAGTCTGTCCACAGTGTCACGCCTCCGCGTCCTCTTGATCACGCTGGTTCACTGGAGGCACCTAGGCTTGAAGTCTTGACAATGAAGTGTATCAGAAATGAATAGAAATGATGATGCTATACTGCTATACCAATGTTCGCTTCTATCCTCAACGAATCTTCTAACGGCTTCTCTCCAAAATTCTCTCCAACGGCTTCAAGCCAAACACCTACACCGAATCCATCAAATCGTTCAGCTTCAAGGGCCATACATCCAAGATCTGCTTGGCAGCTGGCCTGGCGGTCCCGTTGTGACAGAACACCCAATAGGACAATCCGATCCCAAGCGAATGGTTGGAGATGATTTTACAACATGTGTTTTTTCCTTTTCTGCCCAGCTCATCTGGAATGTTCCTGCCTTGTGACCCAGGAGAGACCACGCTTTTTGGGCGGTTCTTCTTTGGGTCCTCAAAAGCTGTTGCGCATTGAACACACACCACTCACTGCGGCACAAGCATGAAAAAAACAGGTACAATATTTCCAGTTTCATAGACCTCTCTGATCCAAATTCAAACGTTGACGCATTTTTCCATTTTGGAGGTGAGTCTTTTCTCATACTAAGACTGATGCTCTCCACCTGTTCCTGGTCTCGCCGTCTCCTCAGCGTGCAGATATCCATATCAATTTACTGAAGACTCCAGGATACATGAAATAAAACCCATCAAACGGGGTCACAGGAGGATTCATCCGAGACTCTGATTTATCTTTACCAAGAATTTGCGATGTTCACAACTGTTCACCAGAGCCAACCCTGTGCTCAAAATGGGAGACAGTCATACAAAGCTTGATTTCTGCCAAGTCTCTGCTTGAATGCCTCCACCAGCATCCAGCCCAGCGCCCACTGTACCTTGAAGTATGCCAAGATTGATGTGGCAAAAAGCTTTCGCTAGCAATCTGATGCGATTTCTTGGTTGTTCACTAGCAATCTGTTGCATCTTCCTTTCGACTGAACATGGCATTTGAAGCAAACTGCGCCTCAAGAACAGGTTCTTTGAGATGCTCCTGTTGAAGCAGTCAATGCAGGTGAAGCTCACCGACGCTCCAAACTCCAATGTGGATCAGACTTGCCGAATCGCGTAAATCTCGCCCTCTATGACTTCAATGTTTTTTTTCTCCAGGCTCCTCAAAAAAAATATGGCCAAGGCTTAAGAGCCAGCCGCAGAGAGGTTCGATGACCACCTCCCAGTGCAGTGGAGGTTACTCAGTACTGTACAAAGATATGGACGCATCCCATAAAGTGGCTTTTGATGGACCGTTTTCTTCAACTTTCCGTCTGATGTTCGCACTTCCAGAAGCCCAGTGCATCTGCCATCGGCTTCCCTGTGCAACGTCTTTTTTTATTCCGCGCTCTTCTTCTTGCTGCAGAAACGTTTCAGAGCCTGTTTGAACTTCTGGGCCTTGGCACTGCACTCATTGGAGGTTTGAAAGTACTAAAACATACGGATACACGATAGACTCCAATAAATTGATGCTTTCACTTTCACCTGACTTTCAGAATGTTGCCACTTCAATCATTGGAATGTTTGAGCCTAGAATGCCACCATGAGAAAATGGAAAACTTCGAACAATAGGTCAATAGGTGCTGATCTTTCAATTTCTTGCTTGCCCAGGGTCATCTCCATGGCCTGCCACTAACTCCTGCCTGTGCAGCACAAACTTGTATTCTCTGTGTCTGAAATGAGTGATGATTTCTGGCAGTGTACATTGCACAAGAAAGAGAACTAAGACTCCAAAAGCACTGATTCAATGCGAATTCTCTCTTGCATTTGATTTTCAGCTTGCTATCACAATATACAGTACGGCTTTTAGGCGTGCTCAAAACAGGACAGTGTCACAAGAAGCGCACTTTGGTTGCTTCCTGACGGCAAGTGGTTCGGATGGTGCAAACTTCAAACAGCGAGAATTTCCAAAGATCGTGGAAGGTTTCAGTCAGACTCTCGCTTTCTGCACTTTCGCAAAATGTCGTACCTTTTTATATTTCCGCAAGCAAACCGACAAACGATTTCAAACACCCATGACCCGATGACACGCTAGTCCGAGCTTGGCTCAAGGACCCTCGTTGCTGGAGATTCTTGTTCAGCTGCACGGCTTCTGCAACTTAAACACAACTCAATCTCAAGCATCATCATAGTGCAAATGTTGGAGTCGTTTCCACCGGGTCACATCAATTCCATTCATGTCCAGCAATGCTAAAGCATCTGGAGGAACGTCACTAGCCTTGGCGGGCAAAGAGAAACAAAATAAAATGCAACAGCTGTCGCAATCTTCACAGGCATCAAATCAAGGGTTTAAACACATTCAAAACATCTGACCAGCAAAAGGACCGAACAAAAGGAAAGAAGGATACGAATGCGTAAAAAAGTGTACAAAGTTGCAAAATGTTAGATTGTGGATATCTTCTTTTCGTCCCTGACTTTGCCGCGTCAACTTGTTGGCATCGTTTGCTGACAGGTTCGTCACGGTCTGTGTGAAGCTGTCTTTCTAGCAAGTGTCATGCTTCAAAATGCGGAAAATAATGAATCATAAACCGGAAGTCAAGATATGAGAGCAGGACTTTTCCCATAACCTCGGAAACCTATACATGAACGAGAATCTTCAAAGCATTGTGGTTTGGGGCTACACTTTAGCTAGGATAACAGTTTGACTTGCTGGCAATGTCAGCATCAGAAAAAAGACTAAACTTCAGCGGAGGATCTTCGTCCAATTCTGGATACAAAGTTTCATCTGCATTGTAGGCGCATGCTCCAAGTAGGGCGAGCATCAATTGCACCGCAGTGAGCATGAAGCCTTCCGGGGATAAGATCTTAGCATGAAGCCTTGTGATTCTGCAGGAGTTTTAAAGACTTCCCTGTTGTCCCAGCCTGTGATGATGGTCACATAGAATTTCATTGGCATTACCCAGCCACCAGGGGTATCTGAGTACAAGTTGTGAGTGACAACTCGCGGCATCAGGAAGCCCAAGAGCTTCATTGCAGCCATCTGAAGCAGCACGAACCTCCAAGCAAAACTGCAAAACAATTGGACTTTCTTACGGATGGAAAACCAGGCAACCACTGAACCACCTGCTAAGGCATGTAAAGCTCCGGCTCCTAATGACAAGCCGTTGATTTCTGCATGTTCAGTGTTCAGCCCCCCAAAAAATACAAATTCATATGTAGTCGTAGGCATTCACATTACCATCATTACCACGTAAAGCATTTGGCCGTTGACCCGTTGACATGCCTCTCCATCGAGGCAAGACGTTCGGGATCCATATCTTCTGCTCGAATTGACTTTGTCATCAAAGGCAGCAAACATTTGAAGCTCCACATCCCTATGAAGGTGCTGAGAGATATGATGATCTCACAAACTTTCTTCCAGGTTGCGAAACCAGGCATATCCTCCTGGTTGTCAATGTAGACATCCACCACACCAAAGAGCGGCAACAGGAAACTGAATTGCCTTACTTCTCGAAATAGATTGGAAAAAAGAACAAGAATTGGACTAGGATCAACAGCACGCCACTGCAAAGCAGAAAAATAATTCTTTCATGCACAAGAGCCTGATGCCAGCCACAAAGAATCGTAAGTGTCCCAAACGGGGTCGTTCGGCAATACAAATGCAACAGAGTGGAAACTTTGAGAAGAGGTAAGTTTTCTCCTCACCACAGGTCAAAACGAAAGTATACATAAAGCCTTGAAAAGTTGTAAAGTCTTATACGGTTGCAGCAAACATAACATTTTGACTTTCATGCTGTTCTCTTGCAAGTCGATGCTTTCTTCAAGATCCAGAGGAAAAAACAACAGATCCCCACTGTGGTCCTTGGGTAAATTCTCGACAATGTGCTGTTGACTGCCATTCAACAGGAAGAGGAATTCAATCAAATCCCTCATGGCCATCGAAAACCTCAAGTGTACGTTGTGTCGCATCCGTCAAACGCAAGACCATCTATTTTGCAAAAGATTTGGGGGGCAGGACACATCTGTAAAACATGGGGCTTTATTCGGACTTTATGGCATTCCCTTGAGTCACTGTTCTGTAGCCAGGGCACTGGCATACTCTCAAGAAGGACAGGATCCTCAGTCCAGGACAAAAAATCTTGTGCAAGCCAGCTGCTGATATGAAAAATCTTGAAAAATCTTGAAACAATCTTTAAACATATTAAATCATGAAGAATTCGTTGGTTTGTTTTTAAACAGTTGCAGAGGGACGGAGCTGCACCAGGCAAAAACATCTGCGCAGTAGAAGTGACTGCACCAACAGCAGGGACCAAGAGCAGCTGCATAATGCGATCCGCTCTGGCACCAAAAGATGGGAGCATCTCGTGATGCCTCGGGAAACACGAAGCACGCAAACATGACTTAAAGAGCTTTCAATGTTGAAACGGTATTGAGTCACAAAGCATCCACGCTAGGATCTTGTTTCATAGTGTTTCATCAGTTTTCATCTCTTCTGTTCCGGTAAAACATTTTCGGGGCTTGCTGCAAAAGGGTGTGAGGCGTTAACAGTCGAAACCCTTCTGCGAATCGCAGGACGTGAAAAAAGATTTGTCTAAGGAGATCTGCTCCTCGCTAATGTAGTTAAGCTTCCCCAAACCTTGCTCTCGCGCTGACTCATAATGTCGACGGACATTGTAGACAGTAACAGCAACCGTCAAAGTCGCGCAAAAGAGCCCAACACACCAAATGCAAACCAGAACCGTCGGCGTGTCATGATACCTTGGTGTCAAGAAGAATTAATCAAAATATCTTGGCCTCAAACCAGACAAATAAAGTCATCACTGCTAGGCTGCTAGACATTGAAGCGGATAGATTCTGCAAAACGGAGATGACGAGATGATGAGTACGGTTGCATCTCATCATAAATACTATCTGAGTTGCATATATCGCGTTGGATGCAGAAATCCAGGCTCCATTGCCACTGCTACAATTGGAATCTGGATCCGCGCTGGACCGAGCTAAAGATACATCAAATTCACTACAATCATCCTTGGACACTTGAGCAGCAAATCCCAAAACCAAGTCCAACCAGAAGAGCTTGCGGTTTGACAGAAGAGCAAAGGAGAAATAGATGCAGCAGTGATATTCAGAGGTCTGTTCACCTCCGGACATTTTTGTCACACTTCACAGACTTCACCACACCCAGATCCGTTTTGGATATAGACACAGGTTACTGGTTTTATTGAAACCTGGAGGATGTCCCTGTGCCCGCCTTTGTGGCTGGTGGAAAGTCTCCTGAAGCTGCCATGGTGGTCCATCCGCCTGAGCTTTGAAGTCGATGAAAAGAATTTACACTTACAAGGGGGTGAAAACAACTCCGAACAGGAAGGATTTGGTCCATCCACTTCAAATTTTGATCCAAAGCTTAGGTAAACTACTTGTTTCTGGTCAAACTTTGCAAGCCGCAGACACCGCAACTTGCAAGCAAGAAACTCGCCAATGCAGCACCATGTTGGAAGAGTGCTCTGGCCGCCGGCATCAACACTCCCAAAGCGCTGGGTGGCATTTGACCTCAAACATCACAGGCCGAATCTTCGAGTGAACCAATCCGTGTTGAGCTGTATTGAGCTATATTGAGCTTTAGGCCAAGAAGAGCCTGCAAACAGAAGTTGTCTTGAGACTCACGATTTAAAATGGAGAATTGTCGCAATACTCGCGAAAGTAAACGTGGTTTTTCTCTCAAGCCTTCATCACAGCACGCAGCTGCAAGGCTCCTAAAGTCCACTCACCATGTCGAACCTCATGAGCGTGAAGAAGCGAGTCGGGATCAAAAGCCTGTGACAAATTGCTGTGACACACAGTCACTGAAATAGATATGAAATATCTTAGTAGCCTTAATATGGCATGATAATCCTTTAAAAATGCATCATTAATATCTTAGAGTCTAGTCTGCTTGGAGTTATAGTGCTGCCAACACCATTGGTTCAAACATTGTACTGCACCAGAAACCCGTTCTGCCTGCATAACACCTCCGAGTCGATCTCGCAACTGCTCACGCAGCCCTTCCACAAGCAGATCGATTCAGATTCAGATCGATATCTCGGTCTCTCGAGTCTCTCGATCTCAACTTGCACCTTGTGGAGAGGTGCATCCACTGCTCTCTGTCCATACCTCTGGTATTCCACGGGTCACATCACAGCAATAACTCAAAGTGCACAGTACTTTAACTTTAAAAAGTACACGCGTCCATAGGAGAATTATTGCGCAATGCTAAGATACTGCTGCAGAATCTTAGTTGAGTTGTAATCATTACCCAAATTATGCTGAATCGGACTTAATGGAAGTGCACTTGCATCAAAACGAATGACTGCAGCAGCAAATGTTCCGAAAAAGTCTTGCATATCACAAACCTGCTGGGTGTGTAGCCGACATATCGTAGAGTTTCAATACGTTCCAATAATGATTGTTCAACCATTTTCAACCCACATCCGGCACAGCTTTCAAAAGGCCATGTGGCTTTTCAAAGAAAAAAACGTGCGGCGCCTCTGAGAGCAATGTCAAGGTCTTCACAGGTGGCTGTTCTTGTGGAATCGCCACCTAAGTGAGTTGACATGGCGCAATTGTCGCAAGGTCTCTTCGATTTGTCAGTGGCTTTTTGACCAAAATTTGCATTTTGTAGGATACCTTCAGGCACTAAGATGCCAAACAAGTGCTACAGCAGCCTGCCAAACAGCAGCCAGGCACTGCCCTGGCAACGAAGTTCCAGGAAATCCAATGGCACTTTGCTTCACAGATCTTGGTCTGTCTTCAACGGCGCCATGAATTTTCGTGAATTCTCCGACATCACCGCGCCATGTAGCAAGACCGCAGGGGCATGGCGGCCCACCTGCAAACGATGAGTCTCACAACAACATCTTTAGCAGACCTGTCAGCAGTCTCCAACAGTTTCACTCAATCTGATCTCGGCGCCTCTCTAGTGAGCTCACACAACGCCTGGAGCAGAATTGGAGGCAAAAACTCGAGGAACGTCTGCGGGTTTCGTCGTGTTTCGTCGTGTTGGACCCGTTGGACCTGTTTGACCCTGTGACTGGGCCTCAATGAGCTGCCTTTCGCTGTCACTCATTGAAATTGGAGCAGCCACACCAGTCTCACCTTGGTCCCCAAGAAGCTACGAAAGTAGTAACTTCTGATTTAAGGTTGTTTGAGCGGAAGAAGCTTTGACAGTCATTCAAACGCAATCATGTTGCCATTTTGCAAGAGTCCTGGATGTTACTTATGTTGCCCCCTTCTACATGATTTTCACGAGTCAAAACAGGCTTCAGCTTTGAAGAAAATGATTGAGATCCAGACCTGGGCAAGGCCACACTTGTACCTCTCAAAACTGGAGGAAAGGCACCAACTATTGCATGGATGCACCAGGTGGTGTATGTTTTAACGACAGCATACCACAGGTGCGAATTGTCCAGTTCTGGCACCTCAATAGCGAGGCGCAGGCCCGTTTCCACCTGAATCTCTGCAAGGCTCAAGTGTAAAATCTCCCCGTTTCAACAAGGCCTCACTGTCTCAAAGTAGTTTCAGGATGCTTCGAGCAAAAACAAGAATGTAGCCCAAAAAGCACAAAAACAGAGGCGAATAAAGAGGCCTGGGTCATCTGGGCCGAGGCTAAGCGTACTAAACCTGGAAGCGGTTTGACATGCAGCTTGTGATCTCTTGTGAATTTCGATCGATTCGTAGGCTCGCTTTACAATTTTAAATCTTGAACATGGTTGTCACCAAATATGTGTGTGCGGAGAGAATGCAAGAATTCAGAAGTACAGAAGCACATACAGGCTCTATATTCATACGATGTAACGTTTTCATCTACATTCAACATGTATAAATATGTATAAATATGTGTATAACATGTGTGCATCTGTGTCCATCAAAAAACCTGGGTTTTGTGGTCTCACCTTCCAGCAACTCGGAGGTCATTCTTTGGACCTCCGCAGCCTCACCGGCACGCTTTGCTAACCTCGTTATCGAAACGAATTGAAACTTCACCAACCTGCAAAGTTCACCAATTGCTAACTTTTGAAAGTTATAGAAACAAACAACATCAAACAACCTTAAAGTTACCCATCGAAAACTCCACACATTTTGAACATGTTCAATTTGTTCAATGTTTGGAATATGTGCAGCTTGACCCCGAAAGAGGAGAGAGAGGTGGTGTCATCCGGAGTCATTCTGTAAAATGCATTTCTTTGAAAATGAGAAAAACGGAAGACAAGGAACGGGAGCGCCGCTGCAAGCAGCATGGGCCGCGCATCGGGCCGTGTCTCAAAGGCCTGGTAGCTAAGTTTACGAGCATGCAGTGATTGACATTCCTGAATCAACAACAAAAAAAACAGATATGATAGATCCTGGGTTTTGGATGAATTTGAGGTGTAGTATCTTTAGCAAATAATGTGCATGATTGTGTCTAGTCTACACAAAGTCACAGTCAACCAAAAATATTGCTGGTCAACATTTACATGTCGAACACACAAAAAGTGCAGGGTCTTCTGAACTCCTATTCAAAAATCCGCAATGCAAGCTGTTCCCATTCACCGCGGGGATTCTCAATCTACAAATATCAATCTAAATCAAATCAATAAACAGCGAAATCTTCTGAATCTTCAGTTCTGGATGGAACTGTGACCCTAAGTGCAAAGTGGACTAGTCGAAACAAAAGGTAAACGAAGGTAAATCATATATCATATATCTTGCTAAAAATAAAGTTGCAAAACTCAGGCACACAACAACGGACCCTCCAAAATTTCTACTGCATTTCATACCCTCAAAACAATAAAGCGCGACTTCCACAATGGAAATAACGGATGTCAGCACCCACCTGCGCAAGGAACCGTGCGAATGGTCCAAGGGCCTGCCAAAGCGCTACACACATATCGTCCAACAGTAGGATTCAGGAAGCAAGAACACCGAAACGAGCACCATGTCAGTCACGCCAAGAAAGCTTTCAGAACCATAGATCTTCAATGGATGTACTTTACTATAGTATATATGATATTACAGAATACATGACATAATATGTATAGGCAGTATATTATGGAAGCTCTAAGGCATCTTTAACGGGACCTTTTGAACAAACGCCTTGGGCTCTAAAACTCATAATGGGTCAAAACCTATCAATTTTGAAGCCTTTTCAGGCGCGCGCGCGCGGACCCATCTTGAGTTTTAGGGCCCGAGGGGTCTTCAAAAGGTCCTGTTCAAAATGTCTTAGCGACACACATAGATACCGATATACATACATATGATTCATATGATTCATATGATATGATTGTCAATAATATGTATCATCATATCTATACCAAAACGATATAGTATGTACATCCCATGGATTCACCTCCACTCCATTGCTTCAAAGCCTCGCAAGGGAGCCGCTCGGCAGCTTTGGCCAACAGCAGCGCTAAGGATTTCAGCTCCTGACAACAGCGGCACCGTCACGTTGCAAATTCAGCGTGAGAACATGCGAGAACATCTGAGAACACTGCGTTTGCATTTCTCACTATTTCAAAACGTTCGGACTTCGAAACATCATACAACATGCATTTCACATGCGCAACTCATGAACACATCCAACAGCCAATCCAGCCCGTCTCCAGAGATGTTTGCATTTGCGTCTGGGCAGCTTGGCCCAGCGCTCCCCAAACGTTTGAGGTCAATGCCGCTTGCACTGCATGAGCCTCGTACATCGATGGCCAAGACGAGATTTCGGATGATTTCGGGTTGAATGCTTGGAGCGTTTCTTCGGACGCACGAGGTGCCTCGACGATTTGGATCACGGCGGCAGCGGCCTCCAAAGCCAGGGACGCGCCACCAGGGCCTCAAATGGCCAAATGCATATGCTTTTGGCCAACCTTGAATGCAACGGATATCATCTCCGATAACAATTTTCATCGGTTTTTCTACCTATAGCCTATAGCTCTTAGAACGAGCAAAAAAACAGACTCCACAAACTGCAAAAGCTTGAAATGCTGATGTGATGACATCGAATAGCCATGGGCTGGTTCAAGACAGCATGGAAACAGCGACAAACAATCTCAAGCTGTCAAGTTGTCAAGTACTGTCTCGTCAAACGTCAAGCTCTGAGATGGAAAGATGTCTATTGAACACTGCAAATGGTCCTCAGATCCCAACCTAAGGCAATCTCCAAACAATCCTTTGCTGATGGGAGCAAACAACTGACTACAAAATGAAGCGGCCAACATCCAAATATGCGACGATTGAAGTTACAAGTGTTGCAACCCTTCATGCACTTCACACGTCCGTGAGTCGTGTGAGGGTAATTGATTTAGCCAAGCTTCGGTGATGGTCTTACTGGACAACTCTGCGAAAGGCTTTGTCGCAAGAGCAGTGGCCTACAGAATCAAACTCCAAACTGTCAAAAGGTGGCTGTCACAGCAGATTTTGCGTGAATGTCCAAAGAAATATGTTGATTTGATTGAAACACAAGGAATAGGACCCTCCGTGATCAACCGCATGCCTGAGCAAGGACCAAGATTGAGCCACGTTCAAGTGAAGAAGAGGCAGCCAAGTGCTGTTTTAGATCACCACGGAGCGCCTGTCGTTACTTCCAGGACTCAAGATGAAAATATTGAATTGTAGTGTAGCTAAGCCTAATAAGCCTAATAAGCCTAATAAGCTAGTAAAATTTAGTAAAATGCTTTTTCTTTATGCAAGAATATGAGGCCGAAAATGTCTCAGATTGCTCTGAGCCTCGGCAGCGGACGCATCTGCAAGCGGCAAGGTACAAAGCTTCCTCAGAATTTTGCACCGGCAAAAATGGGGAAATTTGTATTGAAATACATCGAAAATATGTTGAAATATGTTGAACATATGCCGAAATAAATTTTATTTTCAAAATATTTCCCCATCGCCCCCGATGAATTGACAAGCTTCATGAGGCACACAGCCCCGTTGTGGTCTTGTTTTGCCTCAGTTGAAGAGAACCAATACGAGTCTCCACAGTCTCCTCTTCAAACCCCGTTAAAAAAACGTAATCGCCGAAATGCTCGAAATGGAAACGCTGCGTCAGGACCATCCTTCACCTGCCAAAAGCTGCTCAGGACAGGAGTTCTTTCTGTCACTTGAGTCACTTGTCATGTCTTCCATTGCCGACTGAAAGAAACTGCTCACTGTACTGACCCAATATGTTCTGTAGAGGAACTGACAACTGAATACAACTGACACAAAGAGGTTTCTAAAAACTGTAAACACACCTCCTCAGTGATTTGAAGTGATGCCCTGGCCAATGCAAAGGTCTTGGCCAAGGTGTCATCAGTGGCACATAGAGGTCCAAAGACAGCAGCCTCACACGAACTTAAAATTGTCCAAAAGGAAGCGAATGCAATGACTAGTGAAGGATACTCAATCCTCAACATCGTTGCTATCATTGCTTGCAGAATTCTGGAAATGAAAACTGGGGAAGACTTGACCACGGTGACCACAACTTGAGCCAGGCAACACACTGCATGAAAATAGAGATCAACTGCCGATGGCACCCTGGACGCAAAAGTGGGCTCTGGTCGCCTAGCGAAGAGAACTTGGCCAACATTTCTGCAAACATCGACAAACAAACGAAACTGAAATTGATCCGAGAGGTGCACACGTCATGACAAACAGTTCAGCCTGCCAGTAAGCGCAACAGCTCCAGCACACGGCTGGTGATAGGATGGGCCCCGATGAGCATGATCCTTAGCTGCTCATGTGTCCGGAGCAGCATTCCAGGCTCATCGTTTTAGAGCAGAAAAAGTTGAAGCAGTCGACAGTCTCATGGCAGTTGGCACCAGTTTTCCCCTCATGCTTTTAGCAAATTGCATTCAGGAAAAGTCTTTGGGTTTTTGCGCTTGGCTTAAAAGTCGTCATTCTGATATCAGACTTTTCTACTGAGATACTCCTTTGCCAGGGACGACAGAGCGTGCAACGCCTCCTCCAAAAAGCGCCAATCCTCGTTAAAGCGCCGCGCCACGTCAGCATGAATTTCCTCCAGGGAGATGGAGAGATCGAGAGGTGGAAGCAGCGAAGGATGCAAAGGAAATGCATGACTCACCCAGAGACGTGTCAGACTTGAGTAGCTGGGATCACCTTCCTGCAAAAGCGCAGCCTCCGCCTGTGTGAAAGTACCTTGTCTAAGATACCCCTTGGTAACGAAAACATACGAAAACCCTGTGTGATCCTTGCCAGTTTGTTTCACTTCAGGTGCCGAACTGCCCATAGCATGATGTTACTGTTGCACGTTCTAAATGCGTTCGAAGAAAAATGCTGCAAACGTTGCACAGTCGATAAAGTCCTCAACCAAAGGAGGTAAAAGCAAACCAGGCTGTGCTGCACGCTGCCGAGCTTTTGGAGAACCTGAACGCATCAGATTCAGAGTAGATTCACGTGAAATTGGTCTCATACCCTTTCCTTAAAAAAAAATCCACACGAACAATTCATTCTGCAAAAAATTTGCTCACAGGTGCCTGCCTGCATGTGCTGCCTGCTGTCCTTTCTCTGCACCAAGTTCACGCAGAAAGTCTCGCAGTTCACGACGAAACTGCACAAAGCTTTCGGTGTCCTCACAAACCGAAAACTGATGTCGTGATACTGCCACTACGGTCACTTGAACGGAAGTATCGACATCTGCTGGAGTCTGGATAGTTAGGTTGATCAGGTGATTGCTGCAAGCTCCTCGGGAGGCCAGTGATGAAAGTCTATGGGAAAAATGCTGGCATCTCGAAGATTTCTGGCAGCCTTCAAGAGCACAGGGACATAGACTTCAAAGACCTGGTCCACTGCTCCGATGGTTCGTGCACACAGCCGAAAAACGCACCCAAATTAGTGGTCCGCTTTTTCAAAGGTCCACATGCATTCAGATGCATGCAAAAGATTAATTCATAGAAACTTCCAAAGAAAGTTCAGTTTCAACTTTCAACTTTCAAGTTGCACTTTTTTGCCACTCTGATCTTTCCAAAGACCACAAGCCATTCTCAAGTCACATAGTGAGCGTTTCAAGCTTTCTTGGCACCTCCATTCCAGCCTTCAAGGCCTGACTGTGCCTCACATTCTGCAGTCATTCAACCCAAGAAATGCAAGTTTCAAATTGTTTCACATTGTTTCACGATTAACTAACTCATTTCGAGTTTCATGGCACAACTCCAGATGCCAATGGCAGTTACTGGTTGTAAACAGTTTCAGTATATCATCGCAATGATCGTGTGCTTCTTTCATTGATGTGACATGATGCGATCATGCAGTGCACAGCACAACAGCACATCATTTCCATGTTTGCCAAAGTACAAAGCTAACCACGTGGGCAAAGTCATTGCTGCAAGTTGATGGCCCCATTTTGCACACGCCATCAAAGCCTAGTTCAGACAATGTCGATTCAACAGCTTCAAGGTGAGTGGGTCCAGGAGTCCAGTCCCAGCGCTCCTCCAACAAGGAGACCCACAACTCCTTCGGCGGCCCAGCAGTTGCTGGAAGCACGAAGAAACGTTGCCAGGCTCCAGCAGCAACTGCCACCAGCCGACAGAGTCGCCGACGTGCCTCAAGTTACAACACCAAATCAGCTTTCTCCGAGTTTCTCGGTTCCTGTTCTCCGAGGTCTCCCCTGTTAACCCGTTTTGACAGGATCGAAATTGCCAAGTACAACACTTACAAGAATCATGAAATCTTTTCATGCACAAGAGTCACCGGAAATGTGAAATACAAAGACCTACAGTCTTTTGAAGCAAGGGCCTCTTCGCCACTTGGCTGCAGCTGAGCCAATAAGACCATCAGATTTTGCACCAAGCCTCATTTCAAAGAGATGCAGAGATGCAAAGGAAAGGGCACTGAAGCTCCAAAAACTGGGCAACCTCGCGCTCAGGGCAGCTACTGCAGCTGCCAGACTTCTCCATAAGGGACTCCAAAAACTCTGCTGCAAGTCCTCGCGTCTTTGAAACCAAAATATACATCACTGAGGACCCAGACTCCACCGAAGCCCTCCTGAAAGTTTGGAGTCCTCCCGCTGTAGCAAGGAGCCAGCAGTCGGAAGGAGAGCAGAATTCACCTCCTCCAAACCACCTGCAAGGAGGCAACTTCCAGCAGAATGAGGTGAAAACTCATGAATTGTTCATATCATATCTTCGATGAATCATCTTCATATCATTTTCATTCATTTTCCACATTTGAAGCCTGTCTTTTAGCCCAGTCCCGTTTGCATGACAAGCTGCAAGCACTTGAATCACAAACACAGAGCCACTGGGTTGCAGCCAGAATGCTCCTACGGTACAAACATGCAATCAGAAAGCAGGAGGGTCACCGGATGTACAAGTAACAGACACAAAGGACCTACAGGACCTACAGTGAAGACAGGACACACAGAACTGCAAAACCGCAGTCCTTTCACCCGCCAAACTCAAGTGTCTCAGAACTTCCGGTGCAGCCACTTGCAGCTCCAGCAAAATGGCAGGTCGTTTGCCCTCGATCTTCACCTCTTTGGCATTCGCTTCCTGCACTGTGACCAGCTGACCCGTGACCCGTTTCGGTTCGTGTCTACGCAGTCGTTTGGGTACCATTCATGGAATTTCATAACCTGACCCGAAAACAACCGACGCCTTCCATGCCGTGGTGCAAATCGCAATCTCTGGCAGAATCTGTTGATTCTGCTAGATTCTGCAAGTTCAACAAAGGTATGCAGCTAGAAGTTACAAGGGTTGGAAATCAAAGACACAACTTCATGAAATTCAGTCCTCTGGCAATGCAGCCAGTGTCAAGAGTGCCAATTCAGACCTTTCGCTTTGCATTTCTTTCAGCAGGTTCTCTAAAGGGATGGACGTGCCAGTGACTGCATCGTGAAGCCATTTGGCAGCAACCATCCGCACGAGGCTGTCAACGGTTTTCGTTGAAGTCATCGCCGTTGCAAGGCCCAAGATGTCGGCTGTGGACACTTCACTCACACCTCGCCGCTGTGCACGGCGCCAACATCCTCCGAGAGTGGTTTTGTGACTGTTGGAGCTAGGACCAGGATGGAAATCCACCTGTTTGGCATATTTGGATCCACCTTAATGAATAAACAAAGACTAAAAAGGTGATCTTACTCTGTTGCTCTAGTTTGATCTTGGTCCTACACTTTCAGT
Source organism: Breviolum minutum Mf 1.05b.01 (assembly GCA_000507305.1). Classification (NCBI taxonomy): domain Eukaryota; class Dinophyceae; order Suessiales; family Symbiodiniaceae; genus Breviolum; species Breviolum minutum. The sequence continues at coordinate 110,493 of DF239990.1, forward strand.
CCATGAATCACTAATTTGACTTGATTCAGAAATCCAGATGCTCCAGAAATCCCCGTCCTGTGGCCAGCAACTGCAGTGCTTCTTCTGGCAGTCTTTGTGCTTGAGAAAGATGTAAGCGCAAGAGTTGGAAGCTTACAGGCACCACACAATCTGCCTTAGCAAAGTCACGCAGCAAAGCATCAGCTTGACGTCGAGCTCCGTCTGTCCCATAGCCACCTCCAAAGAGGTCAGAGATCGCCTTCAAAACGTTTGGACCACTGAAGCGCCGATCCATCTCGCTCCAAGTTCACGACCCGATCCAGCCATGGTGAAATGTCACATGGCAGTTTCAAACACGCTGAAAGTCCAATGTCCAATGTACTTTAGCTGTGCACTGTCCCAAATGTAAACGTAGACAAGTGGGACAGAATCTACGATAGTCTACCCTCATACCTCTGCCAAACGGAAGGTGATTTCTTGTTGGAATGCTGGTCTATTGAACCTTCATCCTTAGGCTTTGATGCGAATGCACAGTCTGCGTCATGTGTTGGGCAACTCGCAAGTTCGAGCTATATTCTGTGCCAGACTCAACACATAGCGGAGACAGTCCCAAAAAAAAGTATAGATTATAATCCATATGACTCATGTGACAGATGAGAACAAAACCTAATAAATAGAAAAGAACATCAGTCTGAATGCGTTGGATCTTGTTTCCTTGGATTTCGCGAAAATGGCACCCACCTGACGAGAAGAGAATGGAACTGCTGCCAGAGCAGAAGCTGCACTGAGAACCTCGTCCCTGTCCAGAAGTCCACCCTTAGCAATCGCAGACACGACGACCAGAAATGTTGCAAAAAGTCTGACAAAAACTGCTCAACAGGTTTCATTCGTTTTCATCTCCAGTGACTCCAGTTCTCTAAGATGCTTGGCTAGCATCCACAGTTAGAGGACTTGGCCTTCGGACATGTACCCTTGCACAATCCGCGAGAGCCCGTGCTGCGACGGCCGCACGTGCGCGGTCGCACTGCAGATTCATCAGAGCTGGCACCGGTGCAAAGGCCACGAGACGGGCATTTTGCGAGAAGACATTTTTGGTGTTTTCAATAAATATCAACAATTCAATTGTATGCTACAGAACAGCCCTACATTTACAACAGAAATACGTATGACTTAATCACCTCTGACTGTAACGCATGACAAATTAATCTGTCTGAGCTTGAAATGTGACACAACTATACAGGCAATGGTCTGACTTCAATCTACAGTGCTGCATCTCATCTGTATTGCCGGGTTTGCCTTTAGTAGTTGTTCAACTATATCCAGATTGCCTTTTTCTAAATAAAGGATATTAAAAGCATCTTCGACAAAATTGAAGAAAGCTGCACCTATGCTGCCAGGAGGGGTAGTTGCAGCATCAACACCTTCCACCTGCAACGGAGATAGAATTGCAAGTCTCAAAGCTTCACTCAGAGACATTGCGGCATTGCGAGAGGTCCCCTCCAAGCTGTCAGGAGCCTCTTGAAGTCCACGAAGGAGTGTCAGCATAAGACTGGCCAGGAACGGTCATGAGTCATGAGGCTCTTTCCAATATCGTGGAATCGTGAACGCATCATGGTAAACAGCAAACGTGGCGTTTCAAAGAATGCACCTCCAGTGACCTTTGGCCACTTCGCCATCACGAACGCTGAAGAGGCATATGGCATAGACTACGGAGACTTCCACGGCCTCGACAAGAAAACCCACAAGTTGCAAAAGGTTGACTGGTTCTCACTGTTGTCACCTTTGTCACTGTATATCCATCATTGAAGCCTGCCTTGGACAATGCAGGGAGCGAAACCATGGGCAATAGAATTTGGTGAAGCGTGCCCATGAGCGCAGGGTCCTGACAGCAAGGGCAGGATGAGAAGCTCACTGTAAAACACTCATTAATATCAATGAATCAAATTGAATCAATGCATTAACATATTCAAATCAGAATGCAACAGTGCTGTTACATGTTGCTGTGGAAAGAAATCATGTCGCCGTGTTGGACCCCGGACTTTGGAATGTTGATGGCGGCCCGGCACCTTGCGAAGGTCGGAGTTGGACCAGCGCAACAAAGCCGAGACGATGGAAAGGACTCGAAGACAAACTGTGTCGCGCTGCTGAAGGAGCCTTTAGCAGACTGGCAAGCTGCAAGTAGAAACAAAAAAGCACAAAAACTACAAGATCCAATCAGAAAGGCTTCAGGAGATCACATTGTCTTGTTTCGTTTTATCAACTGGAAGCATGTCCCAATGTTCCTGGCCTGTCCCGTTCCGATTGAAGCCTTGCGAGGTCGTTGTCGTTCTTCCTGAGAGTTTGGAGTTCAACCAGATTCAACTTGAGAGAGGGAGAAAAAAGCCACATCAAAAAAAAGACTAAGAAAAAAGCTTTCAGGGTAACACTACATCCATACAAATCATCTAATTAATCTCGGAATTCATCGACATATGCGAAGCTGCCCACCTGGCTTGGTCTTTCAACTTTTGAGCTTGAATGTACTCCTTCAGCTTTCAAGCGGCTGAACTTTTCTGTCGAAACCAGTTTCTCGCAATGGAGCTTCAACAAACACAAAGACATGCGAGTTCAGCACAGGTGTTCGTTGAGTTTCATCATGAAAGTGCTTTGCACAAATCTAACGCTCCACATGCTTTCCACCCTGTGCTCCTCTGCAGCTGCTGCTTTCGTCTTAGCCGCATCGATGCTATCCTCAGTTGCGGTGCACTGTCTGAACAGTCTGTGTCATCATCACGTCGCCTTTCCACTTCCGTTTTGAGTCTCCAACCTTCGTCTTCTGATGACTTTCAATGCCATTGTTCAGTTCCTTCGCAGAAAACTCGGGAGTTGGAGCTCCCTCCCTCTGAGATGGGAGACATGTAAAGAGATGAACAGAAATGAAGCTCAAGGTGTTGCAACCAATGGCGCAGGAAGATGGAAGGTATATGATGTATATGGAATGATAGCCGTCCTGAATCTGAAGACTCAAACGTGTTGTGAAGCTTTGTCCTTCACCTGCGCCAAGAGATGTATGAAACCAACAAAAGCACAAAGGTGTCAAAATATTAAGCTATCTAGGCTCTCAGAAGCAAACATCCCGGGAAAAGGAAACAAAATAAGAATGGCTTGAGCTGACAAAGGAAGCATGATGCTGCATAAAGTTCTAAAGTTGAAACGATCACAAAATTTACAGACAGTCGTGAGAGTCAAGTGCCACGGGATCACAAGTTTCACGCCTTCATCCTCTTCCGCTGTCTCAAATGGCTGGCAGATCTCACTGACCAAAAGGACCACACGAGTGCTACACCGGGCCTGGAGGTTTCCAAGGTTTCAAAAAGGTTCTGAACAAAAGTCAGTCACCTTTCACATCATCTCACATCTCACGAGTCCATGAAACTCTGGTTTCAAGGTTTCAAGCCTCCAAAGCCTGGGTCTTCCCAGTTTGCACCTGGCCGGTGTCGCATCCTTTCACATCGTTTTACCGAGTTTTCGAGTGTTTCAAAGGATCTTTGCTCACCTGAAAGCGGACCAGGCCGCTCACCTGCGCTGCACTGAAGCTGACAAATGTTTTATGAGTTGCGTGAATTGCTTTGAGGCCTTGCGCAGAATCACAATTCCCAAGTCAATTGCACTCTGCGCCATCCTGCATCAAATCACAATGAGTGAAGAAATCTGTTTGGAATGCCGAATGCCACGCGCAACACATCTCTACACGTCTTTGCAGCGCATATCTTTTTCACCAGACCGAGGCTGCTCTCCAAGTGAAACTGGGCGAAAGGGTTGCTAATGGTGCACAATGCACAATTTGTTTGGAGTTTTGTTGCGAAAGGGTTGAAGATGTTATACTGAAAAACCTACCTGAAGCTCCGGCTCGTCCAATATCTGCAAAGTTCAATGTGTTTATTGCTTGCTTCGGCTTCAGGTTGTCCCTCCTATCATTTACCTCTCTGTGTGTTCCCACAGTGCTATACCTTTTACATGTCGCGTCATGTCGCCTACGCATTTCAGGTGTCTTATCACATCACATCAAAGGAGACACCGATATTCGCTGGGCCAACTGCAGCTGCAAAGCCTCCATCCGACTTCGATGGGTCCTCAAGGCTCACACGACAAGGTTCGTCACACCGTCTCCAGTTGCAATGCAATAAGCAGGTCGATATCTATGTAAAGCACGTGATGAGATGATGTGAGATGTGAAGAGAAAGACAACGTGTACAACGAGGTAAAAAGGCGAACAATGTCTCTGACTGTCTCATGTGTGCGTCTCAAAAGAAGTACAATTTCAGCCAGAAGCTTGGGCAAAACAAACCATATCAACATTCTAAATCATTTCAAGGTTCTTTATCTGGCGTCAGGGTGAGCATGATATTTGCACGGCCCTGTTCGTAGCGGCTCACAAACTGCAGAGGCGTCTTTGGAATCCTGTAAGAAGTGGAGAGCACGAAGGGGCTGCTACCATCACCTCAAGAGATTTGTAGGAGAGGCAAGGAGCGTTGACACTCGAGGTGACTCTCCATGCAGACCTGTACATCTGCACATAGCATTTAGAAATTTAGACACTTGGGGTGTCTATCAAATCATCAAATCCTATCAATATATCAAGCAGTGAGCAGTCTATCAAAAGCTTTGAAAAACGCTTTGAGGGGCAGCCAAGGCACGATAAGCTGATGCCTTGGAAGCAAGATCGTCCATCTGCTCCTGGATTCATGAGACTCAACGAGAAATGAGAAACCAAAACAAATAAGCGGAATCAGTCACTGGAAAATTCATGTAAAATTCATGTAAAATTCATGTAAAACCAACTGTCAGACTTTGAGTCCTGCAATCGTCCAATGACTTCAATGGTAGAGCGCTGCACAAGTGCAGCTCGCGCACGCTCTTCTGCTAAAGCAGCAGCAGTATCCACCTCTGCAGATTGTTAATGTGCGTTCCTCTCGAAAGACGTGAATGTCTAGATGTGTGGGTTTGAAATGATTGAGACAAGAATGTGAAACGACCCAGAATCAGTACGCCTACACGATTTCGTTGGTGTCAAAACTTCTCTGTGCTACAGCCTGCTGGTCCAGCAATGCTCGAAGGCGCTGATGCTCTGGCTCCATATGCCAAGAAGCACTTCCCTGCAGTTGCTGAGCTTCCTGCTTGAGATGGCAACAAAAAAAACTTCCAGTCCATCTGCAGGGAATCAAGAAGCTATCGTCATCAGAAGGAAATCATTTTCCGATTGAAGATTTTGAACATTCAAGTGAAGCCCGTGTTCATGCTGGACTGGCAAGGTCATGAACGGTGGGCTGGAAGCGACTATTGCACCTGAAATACACAATGTAGCTTTCTGCACGTCCAATTCAGTGCATGAACTTCTCTCTTGCGGTTTCTGACGGGAGACTTCCGGTAAGAAAAAAGTCCTCCAGAAAGGTGTTCTCAGACTTCTCTGCCTCAGGATTTGTTTGCCCTCAGCCAATCCTCCAACGATGCTGGAAGCAATTCGACGCATTTGGAACAAAGAGATTCAAAGATATATAATTTGCAATCAGCTTGTGTTCCACATGAGAATTGGCATTGATTCAATTGATTCTGGTACCGAGCAGCAGAATTCAAATCTGTGTGCACTTCGCTGGCAGCTTTACTTCTCAACTCCTCAGTGCGGAAACCACCAAACCGTAGCTCTGCGGGAGAAGTTTCATTTTTTATTTCAATTCATTTAAAGATCACTTTTTCAATAATCTGTATCATATACTGTAAATTCTCAAGTTCTTCATGTTTTCCATATCTTTCCTCTTTTCGAAAAGATTTCGATCTTTTAAAGACGAAGTTTCTCTGACTTGGCGTAGGAAGAGAGGCTCCAACGCTGCTTCCACAGCCTTGGCCAAGATCGGACCGCCCTGCTGCGCTTCAGCCACGAGCTCTGCTGCCTTGTCGCCCAACTTCGGCACCGTGCCGTCCTGGGAGCTCAGCTTCGGGTCATCCCTTTCTGTGAAAATGATGCGTATCTCTCAGTATAAAAAGCAGAACATTCAGAATTCATGTCTTTTGTCAAAGTGGACGCTCTAAAAGGCTTGAGAGCTTGTCAAAAAGATTTCTTTAATCTTTCAGTAGTTTTTCACATTCATGTCATGCGATTTCATAGCTGCTTCGCATGGTCATCATTTTCGGATGTTTTTCGCATGGCCTTGGCCTGTGCTTGAAGAGCTCGTACTTTAGCCATGACGCTCTTGGAGACGGAGACCACGCTCCCAGTGCCTGGTGTAACCCGTCGTCAGATTCATACGTGTTGATAAGTTGATAAGCATATTAAGATATATTAAGCAGATCAAAAAAAATAACGACAAAATGTCACCTCATTCACTCTTCATGGATTCAACCCAATCCTTTGATTTCTTTTCCAACCTTCTTGGCTGTCAAGAGTAGTACTCGCCAGCGGTCGCAGCTGAATCGCGAGCATGGCAACTGCCAGAAGCGCCAGCTTTGGCAGCTTTGGCCTTAGAATGTTGACATTGTTGCAGCCTGGTGATTGGGTACCCTTTGTCGAGGCTGTATTTCTTGGACGTCCAATTCATGATAATAATTTTATAATCAAATGATCTTTTGTGGAAGGTTTACCAAGTTTACCGTTTTGTGAAGAATTTCTGATTCACATCCAGCCTTGGCCAAGCCATTGGCCCTGGCCCAACGCCCGCCATGGGACACCCAGAGCCGTTGGCTTGTTTTCTGTGATCCAAAACTGCACGAACCACGGAGAGAACGAAGGGAGTTTGGGGTGTTGCGGGTGGAACTTGCACCAGGCTTTTTGTTGGATGCAAATCAAGGCTTGAACCTTGGAGGTATTAGCATTCTGGTATCACCGTATTGCCAGTCAAAAGGGATGATGTAACCAATGTAGCCGTTGACTTGCTAAAACTAAGAAGGGGATGTCTGTACTCCAATGCTTGCCAAGCCTATGAGATCGTTTGACATATCCCTCTCTCCTGCAGGTGCCATCAGTAGTTCCAAGTTCTTTAACAGGAGTCTTCGACAGTGGTCCGCGGAAGAGGACTGCCTGCAAGCAGAGAAAAATGTCGGCCTTGACTCTTCGGTTCCACAGTACTTTTGTCTGCCCTCACTCGCAATATCTCGCCATGACCTGCTATCCACCATGTTGCTTTGCTTTCTGCGTAGACCCGGCCTCTGCCAGCTTCTCCACATCACGTCGTAGTCCCTCAGAATAAATCTTCAATATCTTAAGTATGCCGTATGCTGGAAAACCGAATCCAGCGTAGGCATTGGGCAAATGCTTGAGGGACTTAAAGAGACCAGCTCGAGTTGTTTCAACATGATGAAACAGAATGCAGGGGTTCGTAGCTCACATACGCACGATATCCCTGAGTATAGGCTCACACTGAAGCTTAAAGGCAGTTCTAAGAACAGGAAAACCTTGCATCCACAAGGCCTCGTCAGCTATATCTGCCAATGCCACAACATGCAGCAATTGCCTGAGCACATGCGCAGTTACAGAGTCAAGAGTGGTAACTCTTCTGTTTCTACCAGTAAATCTGTGAAAACTTTGTCACTTGTTGTATTCGCGTGAAATTTGTGACCGATGGCTTCTGGCATAACCATGAAACAGGAAACCTACACAAATGGAACGATGAATAGAAGGAATTCAGGAGATCGACCAAAAGCCGAAAAGCTTGGACCAAGCATGGGATACAAAAGATACATGAAGAAAGAGAACAAAAGCATCAATTGGCTTTTGGGAAAGCACGAGAGAAGCACAGAAATTTGAGGTCTGAAATGTGCACGCTTGGCTTCTGGCCGAAGTAGGTAGTCCTGATACTGCTCTGACTACAAACGCATCAAACGCAGTCTGCGGCGTGTTTCTCTCTTTGCATCTCTTTGCCATGCCACTCATGTCATTGCAGAGTCTTGGCACGACTTTCCATGAAAGTCCTGCCAAGCAGCATGTTCTGATGTCTTTTCGGATGCCTGGCAGCTGGCGTTTCTGGAGTGTCGGATGATGTCGGATGTGTGAAGCTGGGAGAAATGTCTCGATGTCTCGCCTCCAAAGCTGCCTGGGCCCGTTGCACCAGGACCGCAACGTCAAGGACCTTACAGAGCTGTGGAGCTGCACACGTTACGTTCAAACTTCTCATTCAAAGTTCCTGCCTCTTCTCGTGTAGACTCTGGCATCGCAGCCAAAGTCATGCGTGCAAAGAGGACTGGCCTAGGCCGCTTTCAACGTAGAAAACGCCTGAAAAGCGTGCTTCAACGCTTTGAGAGTCGCGACCCAGGTCCATCTGGAAGAGCCTTTGCATCCTTGGCCTGAAACAAAACGAGATCCATCGAGTTTTCAATCATGGCAATTCGGTTGCCGCCATATGGCAATCCTGACATATTCGTCTCATCCAAAGCCTTGCAGCTGCCAAGCCAGCGCTTCACCACTTTCAGACCTTGGCCGGCAAATTGCTTCATATGGATGGTGAATGTCAGAATTCCAATCACAAATGGTGAGTCCTCAACAAAGGGTATATCTCCATATAACAAATTAGAAATCCGTTTGCTTTAGGCAAAGCGCAAGGCTTTTTGATGCTGCTTCCCGTGCACATAATGTATCAGCGCTCTGCATTTTTGCTTCCAGCATACTTGCTGTGGTTGTTCTACGTGGCTTTGGTCCCCCAACCTTTGAACACACCTTGTGCTATGAATATCTTCTATGGAATCAAGAGGGTCCCGGAAGGGTTTGCACTTTATAGTACAGATTGGGACCATGACCTGCAGAAAAAGGCTCTATTGAATGGAGGTGCGTTGGGATCAACAAGGCAACATCTTCCAAAACATACATTCCCAATGGTCAAATTCAGACTGTTCAATTTATACTAGTAAAATCGGTTTGGCTTAACGCATTCAAACAGCCTTGTTGCAATCAAACCACTCACAATTTCCCACAAAAGAATTGGAATTAAGCCTGCGTCACATCTTTGTTTGCCTTCGTCTTTGATGCAGTTTTTCATGCCCTAGGTTTTTGTAGCAAATTTTGGCTCTGCTTCTCCGAAATGCTCTGACTCCTCGGCCCTTAAACAGGTTCAACCCTCCCAGGTTTCGAAGATTTTGTCTGTGAAAGGGTCAACCTAACCAACATACCCGACATGCCAAGAAGCCTCTGTTTAAAAAATGGCTGTTTTCAAGACCCTTTTGCTGCCTTCCTGTAGTGGGAAATGCAAAGCACAACACTACTGCTTCCTCATGCTTCATCTTTCACATTGTCTAAGAAGCAACCCTCTCGCTGCACTTGAATTTTCTAGAGTCCTAGAGTGGACATGAAAGAAACAGCACATCTCCTGATACTTATTTTCGACCAAATGCTGTCCGTGGCTGCCTCCGACATTGGGATGTCCGACCCTCCTCTGGAAAGCGGCTTCCAAGAGCTGCTGCTGCTGTCTCACCAAGGGCCTCAACTATTCCATGTCAAGTTGTGACTTCGCCCTTTGGAACACTGAATCCTTAGACTTGACTGTTATGATTGTTATGGACTCATGGATTCATTGATTAATTGACATTCCAAACATTTCATTGACTCTCCTTCAACGTGACAGTCACCATGCACCTCATCGCTCATCAAGTCGCAGCGATCCAGAAGAACGAGGACACCGCCAAGGTGCTGGGCGATGTTTACTATCAATTCAGGGCTTTTGAAGCATAAATTTTGATCGACTCATCGACTCATCGAATCATCGACTCAACTAACTCGTGTGACAAAGATTGATGGTACAAAATCCCAAAGGGTGGGGAAAGGGTATTGGTTTCAGGAACTAAGACTTGAGAAGACCAAACACTGAGACTGAATGAAAAATTGAATGCACCTAGCCAACCCATCAATGGATGCTGTGGGTCTGCAAGAAAACTAAGAAATCCAAACCAATGATATCTACATCAACATACATCAACATCATAGATAAACAGGGCATGTACAAAATGCATATGGACAAGCAAGGTATACACAGAGGAAAGTCCATTAGATTCGTCAAGGTTGAATCACTTCCTTCAAGCACACTTTTGCCGGCCTGACACCAGGCATCTACTGCTTGTCCAGCAGCACTGCGGACTGAGACAGTCCTATCGGCCAGCCCAGCCACCAAGCGTGTCAAAGCAGCAGGGCCTAAGGCTCAAAATAAGCCTGCAACAAAAAATATGTCATAAAAAACACAGCAAGGACGGAAGGAAAGGAGGCTCAATGGTAACAAGCCTAAGGTACTTGAGACAGCTAAGCTCTATCAAGAAATCATATCGGCATGTTCAAAGAGGTCATTGATGGGTAACCAAACCATCATAACCCTCGGATTCATGCCCAAGACATCCTCATAGGTCAGAAGAACATGACATCAAAGCAAGCAGTCGAAATCCGAAATCCAACACAAATCCAATCAGTTGCTGCAATGTGGTAGAAGCAGAACGGTCCAGTGACAAAATACACCTTGCAATGGACAGCTGAGCTCTATCAAGAAATCATATCGGCATGTTCAAAGAGGTCATTGATGGGTAACCAAACCATCATAACCCTCGGATTCATGCCGATGCTTCTTCATTGGTTGGATTGCACCAGCTAAGCATGGGCCTACCAGTGGTTTGATTGAGGGAGTGACAGGACTTTGTCAGCTGAGCGGAAAACTGTAGTGCAAACGGATCTCTTTGGATGGAAGTGCGAAAACTTATATTGCTACGCATGCTTCCATTGCCACGCTTCTTGGCACATGGCCTTGCCACCAAAAACTGAACTGCCACAAAAATAGATGCAAACAGCTTAGTTTGGGACCATGAACATCTACAGAACAAGGCTGTTCTGAAAGCCTTGGAACAGCAGGAAAAATGAAGAAAGGCACTAATGCACTACCTTTGGATCAACTCCGGCACCTCAAAAACAGTTGGCTGCGCACGCACGCCTCACGAACTTTTTGTAAACTCCGTGCTTGATATGACTCTAATAAAAGAAACGCGCTCTACAGAATGTAAAGCCAGGGTGTGCAAATCAGAGATGTTTCAAAAATCACCAACAATTCCACCACCCAGTCTTTGACCCATTCATCGGCACACCTCAATGTCATCAATTCGTCCCAAAATGGTAGCAACACTGGTCACTGAGACACGGAGTCCCCTGACGGCCTGCACCAGGAGAGAATCAAACAACCCAGCAACCATGTCAGATCGGCTTTAGCGGCTAAGTGTCGAGGCAATATGTTTTGCATTTGATGGATCATTTTCTTTGCCAACCAAGATGTCTCATTCCAACTGTGACTTGTGAAATGTTGTTGATGCTTCAACAATAGCACTCCATCGTTTCGTTGTGATTCGTTTGGTGATTCTGCTAAAGAATCCTGGAAAGCACGTTCCCATCAACTGAGAGCGTAAACAAGTCAGGCTGGCAGAGGCGCGTACAGCAGTGCAGGGGTCCGATGTTCTGGCCTCGACACCGGGTTCCACAGTACGAGCGATGCATTGCAATCTTGTGAAATTTGTTCCACAGAGAAACGCTATGAAATTGGACAGCACCAAGTCAAGTAGAAACAGCACTCATCATATGATATAGATATATACATATATATATATATGTGTATATGGAGAAATTCTAAACATATATATAGTATATAGACATAGATGTATATAGATTGAAAAAAACCTCTTCTGTTTCTCACCTTTGAACATGCCAAAGGTAGCACCCGGACCAGCAAGGCACTCTCTGCAAGCTGGGAAGGCATCAGCCCTGCAAGGCCTCGCACAGCCTGGCAGGACAATGTCACGTTGTGAAAGCTTTGAAACGTGAGATATGAAAAGAATTTGAAAATTGAAAAAAAAAGAAGCTTTGTCCTTTTGCAGTCAAAAACATTCAGATGGTCTCCGTTCGCCTTTTCCCTAATTGAGGGAACTTTGTCCAAGGAGAACTCCAAGAGTTTGTCCTGCATAGCGCTTGTTGAAGCCACAGCAATTGACCCGCATTTGGTTTGGCATCCTTGCTATCCTCACCTCGCCAATTGAAGCCAATGCCAAACGCTTTCTCATGCTTTCTTAGCTTGACGCAAGACTCAGAAAATGTTCACAGCCTGTCCTGAGCCCCAGCATGTTCTGGGACCTGGCAAGCATCCAATCCATACGAAAGCAGATTCCTACATATTCCTACCGCATCGACCTTGGCATCAGATTCCCTGCCTGAAGGGCAAGAGATGCCAACATCGTGCAGCCCTGGGCACGCGTGGCCTCCCGTGTGCCATGCAGTGGCCAAACAGTGCTGATTCAACTTCACACTCTGCAAGACACCAAGACACCTCACAAATCTCCAAGACTCTAAGATGTACAGGCCTTGTCCCTTGGCCCTCGATTCTTGCCTCAGGCCCAACAAGCACCATCGTCAGGGATGCCAGCGATGAAGGTTCATATTGAGGAAGAAATTCTTCAATTCGTCAAAAACAAGGAAGACACGTCTTGGGAATCAAAGAAGCGACTGCAAGACCAAGATTCACTTTCGTGCTGCTGAAAAATCTCATCTGAGTGCGGGTCCTCCCGTCAAAAACAGGATGTGTTCCAAGAGCGGCTTGCTCGCCTGTGCGCTCAGGGATACCAAAGCTTCAAATGCAAACAGCAGAATAGAAGTCTCTGAATCGATAAAGCTTGTCATTGGAAACTGCAAACCCTTTGTCACCCAACCTCGGGAAGAGAGCTAGATGCTCGACCTCCGCTGCAGTGCAGTCAAAGGAGGTTGAGTCGTTTCTTCCCCTCTCTGCGCATCAAGTTGGATGGAATGCATTTTCTCGTGCTGACTGCAAACTGCCTTTCTTGCGAGGCTTCTCATCCTCGCGGTGCCTATGGAATGACCATGATTGAATGACATGCAAATGGAATGACGTCAAAATCATTCTCAAAGATCTGAGCTTGGCACTTGTCCAGGAAACTTGCAGCCTCAAATCCGTCAATCACCCAACGGCACATTCTGCTGTCACAACAAAAAATCAACAAATCATAACAAACGGCTCTAAACCACTCGGCTCCAGACGGTGACAAGAAAGGCACCAGCGCGAACAGCCGCCTGTCCCGCATCCTAAGGTGGACGTCAGCTTTGTCCAGGACAGCAAAGAGGAGTAAGCAGCTTAGCCATGCTTAGCCTGTATCCCGACAACATCCTACAATCCAAGTCATGAAGATTTTTCTGCAAGTCTCCGAAGAAGCATCATCCACCTCTGACCTTCCCGCACTGAGGCAAAAACAGATTGCTGCAGCACACTTGTGGCCTCTTGCTTTTTCCAGTCTTGCTCACATATGACGACTCGGACCACAAAATTCACCCAAGCTTTGAAGCAAAATTCATCAGCGTTCAATTGATTCACCGCGGGATCTGCCAGTGCTATCCAGTGCATTTCAAGAATAGGTGTGTTCTGAATTTTTGAACGAGGGGTACAAAGCTCAATGTCCAACTCAGCCTTGTCGCAAAGTGCTTTCACCACAGCCCTGGCCATCCAAATGCATTTACAAATTGATACTGACTTGATCATTCCAACTGCGATTCAACACATGTCGTCATCTCAATCCATGCAACCAAACATAAACAGATTCTGGCCTGGAATCTTCCAAGTAGATGTGAAGCAACTGTTCACAAGGAGTCAGAATTGGATCAATTGGGGCATTGGCTTCAAGTTAAGGACTCAATTAATCGAAATGCACAAGATTTCAAAAGATTTTTGTAATTTTCAGACATTTCAGTGTGAGCAACTTTTGGAAAGATTCACTGTTGTTTCTCTGTCTGTTCGCCTGTGGAAGCGCATTTCCTTCTGGCACCTGAACAGTCCCACGCGCTTCAAATGCTACAATTCTGCCCAGTTCATGTCTGCATTTGTTATCGATTACTTAAAAATAATTGCTATTCCAAGAAGACCTAATCTAATCCTTTTTAATCATTTGAATCCAGCGTTTCAAATCTGCACCACTGCGGGAAAAAGAAAAAACATGCTGATTATACAAAACTGGTTGTTATGCAGTTGTCGCTTTCACTGTTATTACAATTCTACCAGTAGAGCCGCACGAGGCGGTGGCGGAAGTTTCAAGAATAGGAAACGTATAGGAGAGATTGGTTGTTGTGAATCACGGATGACAAAGCGAAAACACTGATGGATCTGACTAACTGCCGAACTGTCTAACTGATTAACTGACTAACTGGCTAGCTAGTTAGTTGGTTAGTTAGATGGCTAATGAGTTAGTTGGTTAGTTAGTTAGTTAATTAGTTAGTTAGTTAGTTAGTTAGTTAGCTAGCTAGTTAGTTAGTTAGTTAGATGGCTAATGAGTTAGTTAGTTAGTTAGTTAGTTAGTTAGTTAGTTAGTTAGCTAGTTAGTTGGTTAGTTGGTTGGTTGGTTGGTTGGTTAGTTAGTTAGTTAGTTAGTTAGTTAGATGGCTAGTGGTTAGTTAGTTAGTTAGTTAGTTAGTTAGCTAGTCAGTTAGAAACGTCTCAAAATGCTGCAAAAAGCAGGTGTTTTGCACATTTTGACTTACGAATGTGCTTCGCGCCACAGCGGCGTGGCATTTTTGGACATCACACCTTGAAAAAGTGGTCCGAACCCGTCAGTTTTTTAACATTTTGACTTGAGAATGTGCTTCGCGCCACAGGCGCGTGCCATTTTTGAACATCGGAATGTCCAAAATGGCTCCGGGATCGTGGTGTTTTGTGCATTTTGACTTGCAAATGTGCTTCGCGCCACAGCCGCGTGCCATTTTGGAACATCGGAACTTCCAAAATAGCTCCGCCAATGTTGTGTTTTGTGCATTTTGACTTGCAAATGTGCTTCGCGCCACAGCCGCGGGTCATTTTTCACCTGTCCGCGGAACAGCTACCTCCGCACCCGCCGCTTTAGCGAGCCTACTTTTCGAACATCAGGAACCACGAATCATTGAAAAAACACAGCGATTCGCGACGTCCCTAACATTTTTCACACGTGTACCTTCTTTCTACTGACTCTACACGCATGTTGATCTTCTTGCTAGTGACTTGACTGCTGTGCTACTCTGCTTTTCAACTCTCCGTATTGTCGGAAGTTAGACTTCTAAACTTCCTTCGACTAGTCCTTTGCTGTAGTTTTGTAGCTCAGGCTCCACATGATTTGAAACACTCACTGGGAGTCAAATTCATTGAGCCCGTTTTGGTGCATTGAAGTCAAGTCACCTCGCCAGCAATGCATTTTTCCAGCACCTGCCAGGTGCAACACGAAACAAACTTTGAGCGTATGCGAGTCAGACTCTGGGCACCTCTGAAGGATTCATCTCATCTTTGCCCATAGCCTCACTAGACATTACTAGACATGTTCTGCACACCCAAAAGCCACTGACATCATGACATCTGCTGTGTGACGATGACACAGTCCCAGACCAAGCGTCACCGTGGCGACCAATCAGAAGCGGGCTTTTGTATTGGGCTTGAGCCTGAAAGGCTACCATTTTGAAAAAACATTTTTTCAATTTAAAGATGATGATAGATCAGAAATTTGTGTCTGGATTCTGGTATGGAAATGACGAGCTCGACTGCAGGGCTGCAAGAAAAGACGAACACAGACCGAATTTCAACCCCTACCATTCCTTGATCTTTGAAGATTGAAGCATGGCTTTAAAAATATAACAATGCTAAACTCTTTGCAGCTTCATCTTTTCCATCTTTTTCCCTCGCAAATCTTGGGCCTGACTTTGGCCGTCTGTCTCACTTGCATGCACCAAGCCTGCCATGCCGCCCTGCGCTCGTAAAGCGCAGCTGAAACAGCCTTCTATCTTGTCAAGGCCTCTTCAGCAGTCAAGGGACAACTGGGACAACTCGTTTTGTCGTTTTCTGCAGCTGATTTTGCTGTAGACCAAGCCGGACAAGGGAATCCTGCAATCCTTCTTTTCCTGTGACAAGACCTTGCAGCATTGCACTTCTCAAAGATTGGCTCAAGGTGGTCCCCTCCTCCGGAAACAGTCGGTGACAGACTGGTCATGATGATATGTTGCGGGACCACGCTGGGGTGCGCCACAAAAAAGCCGATTTACAAGGGTATTTCTTCGGCTATGCAAAAATGCATCTGCGAATTGTTTGGAAAGAATTTCATGCAATCTCACTATGTACATATTTACAGACAGGTTTGCAAATCCTTCAAATCGTCACTGCTGGGTCGCCACCAAAAGTCGGAAGACCTCTTCTTGGAAGAGCATGATCCTCAGGCAGACCCAAATGCCATGCAAGTCATTCAACTCGAGCAGAGGTGCTAAGCTACTAAGCCGCCCTGTGCCGAATCCCAAACCATCAGATTGGTACTGACAAATTTGGAACCGCCCAAGGGTATTTAGGGCAGTTACAAAACAGCTGGCGATGTGCCTGCTACAAAAATGCATGCCTCAACGGTACCAATGCCAATTGAGCTACTGAAGCTTCCAAATTATATACACAGTATCTACAATATGTGGAACTCTGAATTCTGGGCATCGAAGGTTGAGTGCCATCAAACGTGGCATTGATTCTCAAGATCAGGCAAGGGATAAATCCCTGTCGAAGGGTTTGATGTTTGATGCTGTGGCTGGATCGAATCATCGGTCACTGTCGATTTAGGACTTGGGCAAAGAAATTTGCACAAGTGGCCACATCAAAGACAGGTAGTCCGGTGTTCTGGCGAATTGCTGCGGCATAATGTGGCATTTGGGTACATTCCAAAAGGATCGATTTGATTGGAGCCTGTCCTTGGTTCTCTTGCTCCAAAATCTCAGTCACATATTTGCCCAAGTTTTCTTGCACCTTGATGTTGTCCACAGGCTCTGCGTTTGCTACCGCTTCAAAGCCTGGCATTGTCAGAAATCAGAAATCACAAAAACTCTCCTGACCCCCGACCATCAACAAATCATTCTAAAGCACTTCAAACCAAGACTGACAGAGATTCTACGCATTACCACGCGTTACCATGCGTTACTACACATACTGCAATCACAGGGATGCGAGATGTCAGGAGTACCAACTTGACTTGCGGAATCGTTCAAATCTCCAAGCAGAGATAGACAGAGAGAGGGAGAGAGAAGATGATCTAGAGGCTTTGTGGCTCATAAGTTCGTATGATTTCTTTTGTAACTGTTGCTACCGTTCAAGAAGCATTTCCATGGCGCCTGGTACATGCTCACAACCTCGAACAAGGATCCTGTTGAAATCGCAAAAAGGATGACCCTCAGTCGATAGGAGCTCATCTCGTGATTCCATGAAAGATGACTCGTTGGCGGTGAGGATCAGGATCCTGTCACCGCCACTTGAACAAATACAACTCGCAACAGTCGTGCAATTTGTTTTTTTTGCTTTGAGGAAAACTTGGGAAACTGAAAAAAATATGACTTGTTGATCTCCTTTCATCAGGTTCGAGGGCTGCCGCCATGGCGGGTACTTGGACCAGAGCACTCATGAAGACTGGAACAGTGGCATAGTCCCTGACAAATTCTTGATAGAAATGCATGAAGCCACAGTTCCCAGCAATGCCAAAAGATTCCTCTGCCTCCATCTTGTCCACCACCTGTTTCAGATTCTTTAGAATCTCTGGGTCTTGTGAACCACGTTGGGCATTTTCAAAGGTAAGCCCTTGAACCACCCCTGGGCAGGTCTGAAAGCTTAAGGTGCTCGGATGGTCAATGTCGCCAACTCCAGCCACATACTCGTGTTCCAACCGTACAAGGCCAAGTTTGTGAGCACTCTTTGTACCTCAAACAGTCGATGAAGTGAAGGGAAGTGGAAAAAAGGGAAAGGAGGCGAAACAGGATGCATCTACGTAGCTGAAAGAAGCTTAGAAGCTTGGGACCAGGTCTAAAGTCTAGAGTATATTAATATATAATCTAAATTAATATAGTTTCTTGATAAGGAGTTTAAACAGTCGACACTGAAACTATGCAAAAGTATTCAGTCTGTGGTGAGAGGCGAGGAGCTCGTTTGGTATTTCATGGTCTCTTGTAGGCGGCACAAGACATTAGCATCACTGAAGTGACTTAGCGAAGAGGCTGAACTGAAAAGTTTCATCATTGAAATGTCATCAAAGATAGGCAACTCTGTTGCATCACGGAGGTCTTTGCTGAACTTGCTCAGCATGCTGTCAAGCATAATGCAATTGACATCCATGGCCTGCGAATGAAACATGGAAGGTAACGACAACTTGAAACTGACTGGAATCCAACCACCTCCTGTGTTCAATAGATTGCCCTTTGAATTTACAGTGCAGCCTCCTTTCAACCTGCATGTTCTGTTACCATCTCCCTCGAAAGACCCTGAACAAAATAATCAGGAGAATCTCAAAAAGCGCCATGCCTGGTCGAGGATGTGGATGATTTTTTCATGCACCATGCTCACAAGCTGATTGAGTAGTTCTTGGTTCTCCTCTGCTGTGCTCTTTCTGGAAAGAAATGCTGACCACTTCGGATCTGAGGTGCTTAGCGTCAGAATTTCGACACGATCAGTATCCACTCTGATGCCTGCAGTCTCCAACAAGTCCCAATATGACTTGGGATCTCCATCATTCCATGTGACAAGCAAGGTTTTCTTGGTGCCAAAACAGGTCCAAATAAAGGGCAGCTGCATCATGGATGTGGTCAGAACAGGAAATTCAGGCAAGGCTTGACGAAGTGTTCGCTGATGTTTCAACCAAAGATAGCCAACATCACAAGTGACACCCGCAATGGACTCTTGTGTAAATTGACTTGCTTTGAGGATTCTCTCTAGGCAAGCTTTGATTGACTCGACAGCAGGAGCATCAAGATGATCAGACAGTAACTTCTCTTTGGTCACACCTTTGCAAACAGAGAGGAGTCTTTTGCAATCACCATCTGATAATTCAAACACCTCATCTGATCCATCTCCATTGCCTTCGTCAAAACACAGTACGGCAAAGGTTTCCTTTGTTAGAGCCTCAGAGACCCCAGATAGATAGCACAATGGCAAATCACAAATACAAAGATATCATTTCGATACATACTTATATACATGTATAGTTATATACATATACATTTATATATATATATATATACATATACGTATCATATAATCATATACACTTGTATTTCGGCTTCGACTATGCAAAAATCAAACTGCATAAACCAAACACAAATCCAAGATCAATGACCGAGAAATAAAATCACGCTCCTGTCTTTTATGGGTTTCTGACCCAGGGACTGCCTTGCTTTTCTTTGCAGCCTCAAACAACCTTTGTCCCAGACTTGGGGCAACTTTGCACCAGGAACCACGCTCTGTGATGTTGGTGGTTTTCGTCGCGATCGGCTGTGCAACGAACGAGTCTGATGAAGTCAAGGCTTGTTTCAAGTTGCCCATCTGAGAGACCTGTGTTTCGAACACTTCCTGCATTTGCGACATTCTCCAACGAAACAGTTCACCTGGTACAAGGGATGCGAAGGGAAGCAAACAAAACGATGCAAAGGTGCAAAATGGAATATACGAAGACAGTCGGTACAAATATCATCTTGCATTGCAACGTCTCAGCTTTTGCTCAGAAACGCCCTATGAAGCGAACTTGAGACCGGGGGATTGCAAGAACACGACCTGGTTTTCATTGAGAATGCTACATTGCCCGCCTTCCGCTGTGCTCTGCCACTCCCCCCCCGAATGAGCAATGTCAAACACACGTTTGGAAGTTATACAAAAAATTCTGAGACTTGGATTGTGAAATACGTCCCTCTTGTCAGACTCGTGCCATTGTGCATGTAAGAAGAAATGGCCATTTGGCCATCCTTCATCTTTTGACATTGCTCAACATCAAAGCCAAAAATGGCTGCACAAGGAAGAAAACAGCACCCACGCTTCCTCCAAGATCATGGTGTCAACTTTCGAATGGCTTGTGCTCTCCGCGATCAAATGTTCTAATAGTATTTTTCAAAAGCATCGGTATTTGCATCCCGGTATCGGTTGCTACGAACAAGCTCAGCTTGGTTTGTGGGATCAAAGATCAGACCACAGCAGAATTGAAGCAATCAGCTAATGGGGAGCAAATCAGCTACCAAGGTCCTGCTGCAAGCAGTTTCCAGCGCTGCTAATTCTTCGCTCCATAATGGATGAATCAAGCAGCTTGCAGACTTCCACCAAGTTCACGACCCCAGAGCAACAAAATAACATCTGGTTTTGTAGCACTGGCGGAAATCTTTCGTCGGAAATTCCTCGTGGCCGTCGAGCCACTTTCCGAGCATCAAAAGTCTCAGACCTTTGAGCCTTTGACAGAAAAAGAAGTGTAGTGAATGCCTATCCCCGCAGTTTTGGACGAAGAACTGAATGGATGAGTAACCCACAGCGTGAGCAATTTGCACGCACATTCTGGCAGTGCCAATGAAGGTATCCAACGTGTTTATGTATGTTTATGTAATGTTTTGGAAAAAGTACATGCAAACTTCAAAAAATTTGACTTTCAAGACCACAAGTTGTCACTAAAGTCGGTCCTTTTGTAGCGGATTTGATTCGAGCTTCTTAGGGTTGTCATTTGTCATTTGTTTCCTTCGATCCCTAGGGTTCTTGAGTGCTCATTCAATAGTCTTCAAGTCGGTGCGATGATGGCAACGAGGGAGGGTCCCTAAAGGACATCTGAGCAGTGGAAAGTGGAAAAAGATCTCAGCAAAACTTTTGAAAAAAACTTCTTGATCTTATCAGACTTCATCTGAAATGAGAGTACAACCCTTGCAACACTGAGAGAATCATCTTTGTGTTGCACTGCTCGTTAAGTGAGACAAGGCTTTAGAAGCCTTTGGCTACAAAGCTGACAAAACTTTAGCAAGCTCCGCTTGCTGCAACACTACTCGGCCGTATGGTTGGGTCATGGAGTTCCATGGAAGCCATGGAGTTTCCATTCGATTTCGATTCGTTTTGGATTCATCATGATTCATCCAATCGAGTTGAAGAGCCTCAAAGCATCTGCGACGAAGCCGAGCGTGTTCATAATCAGAACTGGAAGAAAAACAAGAAGAGCTTTCGGTGTAGCTTGGAGAAAGCCGACTCGAAATTCCAGTGCAAAGCCGGACAAGAACGAGCGGAATGCGTGCCTTGCCACGCAAACAAAGAGAAGCAAGTCTGGAAAGCGAAAAGCGTTGATTATGCACCATCTATATAACTCCACTAACTCCATTTGCCCCTCCCAGCCATCTGTTGAAGGCATCGCTTTGATTAGTTCTAGTCTCCAATAGCTTCCTAATCTGCCTTTTTCATCTTTTTCATCCTTCTCCTTATCATACATGACCATCAAGACACGACTGCTACAAGAAAGTTCTCCGATTTCCAATTCAAACATTCTGTGAGTACATCCTGTTGCCTTGTGCTCGGATTCTTGAAGATCAAGCGCTTCGTGAGATCGTTCATCCTCCAAGCATAGTAAATGCTGCCCCAAGGCATCAGGGCAGTGATCCAACAGCCTGCACCAAACCATGGGCTTCCTGCGGAGTCCAAATGCAAGGACGATTGTGGAAGATGTTTCAACAAAGACGATAAAAACAAATAAAAACATATACTATATACAGTAAAAACATGAAAATCCCGAAGGTTTTGCCGGTTGACGCATTTTCCAGGTTTTTGCCGGAATTGATCCCCAGTCTCCTCCGACGAACCAACTGAGGCGAACGACCAAGTTCCAATAGGTCTTCAATTGCGGTACTCGCCAATCCGTCGCATCCTTTTCAAAGCCCTGGGCCAGGCTCCAGACTGACCAAATCCTCAGATCTCTCCAAAAAACCACCCACAAGTCTCAACTTCAACTCAATCAAATTGAATCAATCAGTTTCAAGTTTCAAGTAACTGACTTACATCTTGCAGCCAAAAAACACGAGGCCAAATTCGATGAACCAAAATACAGCCAAAGGCATTGCGACATACACTTGAATCTTCTTGTAAAGCTCCCAGCTTTTTGCATACTTGACCTCCGGCAGCAAGTCATGGTATCAAATTTGTAAGAAACCTACGGCAGAACACCGAGACCAATTCGAACCTGGAAGCGGTAGAGGTCATGGTCTGTGACATTGATGCCTTCATAAGATCGGACGACTGTTTCCAGCCCTTCGTGTTCAATGTCAGGATTAAGCTCGTTGAATGCCGTCAACAGTGCCATGTTGCACAGCTCCTGCAGGAAGAGTGCAGATGTTTGTTCGTTTCAGTGCATTGTCACCTAAAACTCAAAAGCCCGAAACAGTCCGCTTGACTTATGTCTGGAAATTTCCACACCGGAGAACAATTTGCCACTCTTCCATCCTTTCTACTCAGGGATCTATTGATCTTCCCAAGCGTCCTGAAGTGTGAACATAATCATGAAAGCAGCGAAGAAACTGCCGAAGAAGATGGGTAGAATCAGGATCCATGTCAATCCATGAGCAATACCTTGGCTCATCCGACAACTTTGAAAAGTGAAGTGAAGCATCTGCAAAATCAAACATGTTGTCGAGGCATGTCAAGGCACCATAAACCACCAGTCCATTGCCACTGGTCAAGTAGTAGGGATGGAAGAAACCAGGAAGGTAGCCTCAGACCGTCATGGCTCTCACGGTGCAGGTCATGAACTAAAGCTGGACGGTGGGAGCGCTTTGGAACAGGATGTTACGAAATTAGAACTGAGAACAAAGACTCATGCTCCATGACTCTCTGAACAGACAAGACCTCATGCTGCTTTTCTGCTGATGTCAACGTTGCTGACAGGCAGCCCACCCAGCCCCAGAGGGACAATGACGTGGTAAGTAGGGCCACCAAAGCAGTCAGGAGTTTCGTCTTGAACCGCAGCTTTTTGCCCTTACAAGCCCCAAACATGCAGCGATTGCTCTGCATGTGCCGGATGAACAGAAATCATAGCTTGAAAGGTATAGAAAATGTGGAATCAAACATCCTGAGTCCAGAACTTCACTTGCACAATCAATGTGATTCTCCAGCAAATCAGCAACTAGGTCACTACGAAGAAGCACCAACATAACCTGAAGGGACATCTAAAGCTGGAGAAATCGAAAGTGAGCAAATCTACTTCGCAACACATCTTTGAATCCGGCTTGTGGGATATGGGATGGAACTGGTGTATGAAAAGAGAAATCATTGCAGTTCCAAATCATCCCGCCTGAAGCATGATAAAAATCATGGGATGCGCAGCGACGATTTGCACGATCGTCAGGTAGTCAAGAAAAGCAGGACCTTTCTCACATTAAGCACTCAAGCAAACTGGCTTCGAATATGTCTACTGCGGAGTTGAACAAACAATAGATTCACTGTATTTCATTGTCATATTACAGCATGGAGAGGATTGGAAAGTAAAATAACACGCACAAAAGGCTCTCTGCCTTCAGGAGTGAAGAGCCGACTGCAACACATCATGCCACAGGTCAAGATAATGATCCGCCTCATTTCATAATCCACACAGGTCACAGACTCAAACAAACCACCTCCCAAACATCCCCAAGCACATCTGATGGCTGCAGCCGATAGAGCTGCGTCGGGGTCAACCACCACTACAACATGTTTTTTCGCTAAGATTCACTGCCACAGCCCAACACCTCGTCCTCGGCCCCGCCTAAGGTCACAAGCGAAAACTAACAACCCAACTTGGACAAATTGAATATCCTTTTGCCAAAAGTTTTTTGGCTGTATAGGTCACAAAAGAGAAGAATGCAGGATGAGACTCTGATGAGACCTGTGACGAGAACATGAAACCTTAAAAATGTGAGATGACTCAAGAAGGCAAATGGAGAAAAAGGAAGAGCTCCTTGGACTGACTCTCCAAAGCGGGTATTTGTGTGTTGGGGGGGGGGGGTGCATGCATGCTTAATGTATGGTATGCATAGATGCGCCATGCAAAGTGAATGTTATGACTTATGACATATGCAATATGCATCACATCTCACGCATCATCTATCACATGTCAGCCCGGACGCCAACACTGAAATCGACCAAGTGGCTCCAGGTAGAGCAACGCCACAGACAGCGGTGAAGATCACAAAACTCTTGTCGAAGACTTCGGCGCCTTCGTCGTCGCCGTCCGACTTTCCGTACCTGAAACGATAAGAGACGATAAGAAACGACATGAGTGAGGCAAAACGACCCAAACATAAGTGGCAAAAGGGCCAAGATGAAGCAAAAGAAAATTGAGAAAAGGCGAGACCTTTGATTCTGCAGTTCCAAACCTGAGACAAGCTGCACAAGAGGTTTGGCAGTTTTCCTTTCGCCAGCAGCCATCCTTCGGGGATCTTTGGCACAGCTGCGCAGGATCTTTTCGACACTCACGGATCGAAATTCTGGATCTCGAAACCATGGGATGATCTCATGCTGGGTGAAGACGGACTTCAAATCATCAGGACACCTGACCAAGAAAGGAGTCAGGATTCAATCCAAGACTGACTCACCGTGCAACAGTCAAAGTCTCAGTTTTGTGTCAAGATTCACTCTTTGTACCGGCCTTTGGATCAGTTCCTCCATGTTGGGCTTGCCATGTCTGTCGTCAGTCTCCATGACAAAAATCAAGTTTCGTCTTGCTTCGAGGGCCCATCGAAGTTCCATTTGACAAAATTTGCTTTCTGTGATACCCTTTGTGAGAAAGATCAAAACATTGCGTGAGTACGACACACCGGTGCACATGCCCTTCACCGTGGGATCCTGGCGGGGCTCAAACAGAACACGATTTCACTTTTCACAACTCGCATGATCACAGCTCTTAGAGCCCCTTGCTGTACACCTGCCTGCTCGATATCCAACCAAAAAGAGGCACCGAGGAAGCGTTCAGACAACGCAAGGCGTAGGTTTTGCACCGCATCTTGGGCATTTGACTGCTTATGGCCTCAGCAAATTGCCCAAGACAATGCCCAAGCGATGCATGGAACGTCAACAATCTCCAAAGATTCTGAGCAAAACTTGATATTGCAGACATGACGCTTAGAAAGAAATCCCACCGGCACTTTCCGTAAGGCACATCTTCCGGCTCAACTCGCTCTTCAGCTTCCACCTCTTGAAGCCAAATCACGATCTGAAACTTTAGTGTGGAACAGCCGAACAAGGGTTTGTTTCCCCTATCTTTGCAGTTTTTTCTCCACACCTTCATACAATGCAAGTTCCCAAGCACTTGAGTGAAGTCTATTCTATGGAGCATGTTTGCATTTCATGACATGTTTTGACTGTCAACGTCCTCTTCCAATTCCTCTGCAAAAGCTGCGCGCTTTTCTTCCTTTTCCGGCTCGGCCATGGCGCGGTTGTGGAAAAATTGCCAAGGAGAGTTGAACGTGGAAACAGTGGCCCTCTGAATAAATCTGAACACTTGTGATCAGGGTGTTGCACAAAAATTGTACGGATTTTAATCATCAATTTTTTCTCAGTTCAGTGCTTGAGCCTTACGGCTGATTGTTTGCCACGGATCAAGAAGTAGCAAAGCTTAGCAAACCAACAAACATACAAAACTCAAACCACACTTGGCTTCAAAGATTCAACCCCGTCTTTTGAATATGCCCATTCGCTTCACCCCGATCATTGAACGTGCAAAAAAAAAGACGTCAAAGGCTACGGCGTTAGGAATAACGGTGCCATGCTCCTAAAAATCTGCCCAGTGACACTTCGATGCTATGAAATTGTTTCATGACCGTGGAACATAGGTGGTGAACTTTCAAGGGACAACTGAATGAAAAGTCAAAAGAAAAGGAGGACTCAGGATCATCCTATGCACATGCGAACGATGGAATTGAATTAAAATTTACAATCCCACTCTTCAACTCTATTGGAACATAAAATTTGCAATGCATCTCCGTCATTCAACGCAATCCCAAAAAAACTGTCGACTTCGAAATAAATTTGAAAATTCCCAATATTTTTTGGCACTATTTTTGAGACCAAAACGTCTTTGCTTTACTATTTGAACGTTATCACTTTTTAGAAAAGTATAGACATTTTTTTTTCGAATCATGCGGGTGGCACGAATTGCATCGATATAAATCTATGACAGCAATTTGCGCAAACAAGGATCAGATTCCAAAACAAAACAATTCTTCAAGGTTGTTATGGTTTGAACAACCGATGATTTTTTCGGTGTTTACCTTTGCCAGCAATTTGTCTGGTGACAGCGAGCAACATTTCCATTGCAGTTGAAACACAATGCGAGGTAAGAAATGACATATTCTAATGACACCACTAAAGCCATAAAGCCCAAAGTCGCAACAAAAAACGGCAAAAAAAATATGTACTCACCGTCCCAATACATTTCTGAATGATCATCACTGGTGCGCAAATGGACGTGACCAGAAAGAAAAAACACAACAGCAGATTTCACATTCACAAAGCGCATTCGATTTTCCAAATGCGGCGGAAAACCCTTTCCTTACCGAAAAGCACAAAAACCACAACAAATAAAATTCGAAAAAATAATAATCATAATAAGAACAATTATAACAATAACTACAATAATAACAGTGACAATAATAACAGCAGTAACAATAATAACAATAAAACCAATAATGACAATAAAAACAATAAAAACAAATACTAATAACAANTCAAAATGTACAAAACACCTCATTCTCGGAGCCATTTTGGAAGTTCCGATGTTCAAAAATGGCACGCGGCTGTGGCGCGAAGCACATTTGTAAGTCAAAATGCGCAAAAACACCTCAGGGCGGGAGCCATTTTTGAAGTTGCGATCCGCGAAAATGGCACGCCGCTGTGGCGCGAAGCACATTTGTAAGTCAAAATGCGCAAAACACCACATGTTCGGACCCCTTTTTGAAGATCCGATGTCCAAAAATCGCACGCCGCTGTGGCGCGAAGCACATTTGCAAAACAAAATGTGCAAAACACCTGCTTTTTGTAGCATTTTCAGAGGTTTCTAACTGACTCGCTAACCAACTAACTCGCTAACTAACTAACTAACTAACTCATTAGCCATCTAACTAACTAACTAACTAACTGACTGACTAACTAACGAACGAACGAACGAACGAACTAACTAACTAACTAACTCATTAGCCATCTAACTAACTAACTAACTAACTAGCTAACTAACTAACTGACTGACTGACTAACTAACGAACGAACGAACTAACTAACTAACTCATTAGCCATCTAACTAACGAACTAACTAACAAACTAAGTAAGTAACTAACTAACTAACTAACTAACTAACTAACTAACTCACTAACTAAGTCAGTCACAAACTAACTAACTAACTAACTAACTAACTAACTAACTAACGAACGAACGAACTAACTAACTAACTAACTGACTAACTAACTAACTCACTAACTAACTAGCTAACTAACTAACTCACTCACTCACTAACTAACTAACTAACAAACTAAGTAACTAACTAACTAGCTAGCTAACTAACTAACTAACTGACTAACTAACTACCTCACTAACTAATTAACTAACTAACTCACTCACTAACAAACCAACTAACTAACTAATTGACTAGCTAACTAACTCATTAGCCAGCTAACTAACTAAATAACTTATTAACTAACTAACAATTTAGTCAGCTAACTAACTAACTAACGCACTCACACGAACTAACTAGCTAACTAGCTAACCAACTAACTAGCTAACTTACTAACTCATTAGCCAGCTAACTAACTAACTAACTAACTAGCTAGCTAACTAACTAACTCACTAACTAGCTAGCTAGCTAGCTAACTAACTAGCCAGGTAGTCAGTTAATCAGTTAGACAGTTCGGCAGTTAGTCAGATCCATCAGTGTTTTCGCTTTGTCATCCGTGATTCACAACAACCAATCTCTCCTATACGTTTCGAATTCTGGAAACTTCCGCCACCGCCTCGTGCGGCTCTACTGGTAATAATAATAATAATAATAATAATAATAATACCAGTGACAATAATAACAATAATAACAACAATAACGTTAACAAAAACAATAACAATAACAATAACAAATAACAATAACAATAACAAATAACAATACCAATAACAACAATCTCTTATCCCAAAGTCTCGCGTAACAAAATGTGCATGTAGCATATGAAAATTCGTAGTGAAACAATTACATTGCTGTAACATACAAATAAGCTCAAAAATTCCATACGGCCATGTGAGAAAGCACAACGAGAAAGTTGCACCTCAAGTTGTTTCTCTTTTTGCTCAAAGAAGCGATCGTGCCTTTCAGCACACCTGCAGGTAAAAGTTTGCCAGCTGTCTCATGTGCAATGAATTGGCCATTTCCCGAAAATGACAGAAAAATAATTTATTTCATTTTTTTAAGAATATGTTGATTAGCAGTCTTTCTTTGCAGTCTTTTTTTCGAGACTTCTTCTCTACGCCTTTGAAGATTTGTTATCTTTTTTCCTCTCTTTCAAGACAGCCATCACTTCAACAGAACTTTGGGCAGTCTTTGATGACAATAGTCTTTGATCATAATCTTTAAGAACACCATCACTTCAACAGAACTTTAGACAGTCTTTGAATCTTTCAGGACAGCCTCCTGACAATCTTTAAAGAGCCATCACTCAGCAGACAGAACTTGGGGCAGTCTTTGATGGCTTAAAGACAGCCATCTCAGCAGAACTGTGCGCAGTCTTTAAGGACAATCTTTTGGGCAGTCTTCAATGACAATAATCTTTGATCATAATCTTTAAGAACAGCTGTGACTTCAACAGAACTTTAGACAGTCTTTCAAGACGGCCAGGCTTCTTCTGCTATGCTGCTCGAGGTCTTCAGCAAGGGGGGATAACGAAGACCCATCCACCGGGGTGTCCTGATCAGTGCTACTGTCCACTGAATCAGCAGTTGCGACGCTGGCTTCCTCATCTCCAGAGTCCGTAGCAGCTTCCCCACCACCAAGACAGAGTACGTCAGAAGGCACATTGTATCTGTCAACTTCCTGAGCATGTTGATTGTTCTTGATGATGGCCATATCTTTTGCGAAGGACCGCTTGTCTTGTGATGTGCAGGTCTGTTCCTCCTCCCGAAGGTCAAAGAGCACCAACGCATCTTCTCGGGTGCCAATTTCGGAGATAAGCGCAAACGAGTCAGATACCTAACAGTCTAAAGGAAAACTGTTCGCTCAATTGGAAGGTGTCGTTCGTGGCAGTATCCAGCAAGGCATAAGAGTGTCCATCACGCTGAGGCCACACAAGATAGCAAGGGAACTCAGTTGTCAAGAGCATATCCAAAAGCAAATCTGCGGTGTCCAGCAAAACATTTCTATCCTAAGCTCTTGGAATATGAAGGTTTGGGTCAAATCCAGGTGCCCTACTAGGGCACACAACAACCCCATGCTAGACAAGTCCAATAGTTCGCCACCATCGGTGGGAAAGCTTGACGGAACAAAATCTTTTTTTTTGAGCTCATGCCGTGCACGCTCGAGGCTCTGACGGTCATCAAAACGTTTTGTCTTTGATTAGCTATTCCCACAAATTGGAGAATAGGTGAAAGCAAAAAGCCAGGTGTCTTCCAGACTCAAAACAAAACAAACCCAACCAAAAACAAAACCAAAACATCACAAGAAGACACCCAGGGAACTAGGTGAGACACTACGCTTTCAGAAAAATCCTCAGGCCGCTCAGTACTTCTTCACGATGTCATAGCAAATCTCGCAAATAGATGTCCCAAGTGACTCCAAGTCTCGAGGTTATAGTAGGTGGTGGTCCTTCATCATTCCAGTCATTGAACAAGGGTGAGGAGTTGGCTCACCCACGTCCACGTAGATGAAGCTGCGCAAGGCAGGAGTTCCATTGATACTTAAGTAGTTGCCACAATACAAGCACCAGAAAAATGTGAAAGGTCGTTGTTCCTCCTTTTTAGACCCAGATGGCTTAAGGATGATCCTGGAAGAAACTTCTTCCATTCCACTGTGGCCAAGGAGCAAACCCTGACGAAGATGAAAGAAATCACCAGATTCTGTTTTTCCACCCTGACCATGCACGAGGGTCAAAAAGCCTGGGGTCCGCGACTGACGCCAATGTGAACATGGAGAGAAATCGCAAGGATTCTGTGGTCTGTGGTGTGAAAGGATATGCACAGGGCGCACCAGTGGAGCCTTCCATGCCCGCCTTCAGAGGTATGCCATCTTGCAACGTTTCAGTGGTATGCAGCTTGTTTGTGCGTCATATGTCCCAAACTCAAACCGTGCGCATCTGTCTCTGTGAAAATCCAACAACCCGTCACTACAAGTACTTACACAAAGTACGGTCAGCGGTATTGGCGTCAGCCAGCAACAAAAACCCCAAAAACAACCGAAACCTCGACAAACGTATCAGCGACTCTTTTCACACCACAACAAAGAGGAAGGTAAGGATGCTGGTGTAACTTATTGTTACGTAGGAAGCTCTGTACCACTGCTGGTTCTTGAGAGATGACATGCAATCATGCATGAATACACTCAACTCTTCCAGCAAATCATCTTGAAAACTTGCAATGGAAATCAAACTCCAAAAACATGAACAAGCCATCTTCTAAGTCGGTCAAATCATCTTGTCGTGCAGAGTCTCACTGAAATCCATCAAAAAGCTTCACTCACAATGAAATCACAGAAACCTCCAAACGATGCAATAAATATATCGTCCATGCATCTCAATAAGTCAAATAAGCTGTAAACCATGCAGTCACCATCGTTACGATACCGGTAAGCTACAGTTCACAGATATACCAGCAAAATTTCATACCCCCTTTTGAGCTGTAGCTGTACATGCACTGCCATCACCAAAGAAATACAATGCAAATACAGAGCAAAATAGAATATTGTAGCTGTAGAATAAATAGCCACCTGTACTGTTGTCAACACATTGTTGAATTCACATGCTCGCATTGACCAAATGCAAAATAAATCACATACATTTGCCACATTGTAAGGCCACCACACACACATCTTGCCACATTGTATCAGTCGAAGACATCTATCTTGCACATAACTCTGCCGGAGTTTCATAGCATGCAGGATAAATTCGTCATGCCACCATCAACCAAATCCTTTCAGTACAAATCGTAATTCCAGGGATCATCAAGGCTCGAATACTCAGCCACATCAAGATACTGTCGTCTACGATTCGTGCCTGGGATCTGTGGTGCTGTGTACATCGCTGCTGCTGACTTGGCCGCTGCAACTGCTTTCGCTGCTGCTTTTGCCTTCGCCTGGGCGATGCGTTCAGCTCGATAGTGCATATCGTCTTCGTACGTGCCAAAGTAATGTTCTTTGACAAGCAGATACTTTATGAAGTCCTTTCCTAGGACTGATTTCCTCTCAAGATGCGTGCGAGCCCATTTCCTGTATTGGACATAGCGGGGTTCTGCACCATGGGCCACGGCATAATAAGACTCACCGCGCATTTCTTTTCCGAATTCAATCATTGTTCTGCCCCATTCTCCATACGACATCACATCCTCCGGACAGTGGGTATTCGCTCGGCGATGCCTTTCAGCGATATTGGCAGGTTCTTGCCAGTTGGTTCCCATTGGCGGTCGAGGACCAGGACTGAAACCTGCTGCATCAGCTTGTGGATCAAGTACTGGTGCATACACCACATCTCCATTGGCATACTCAAGATCGACCTCCTCCCACTCATCGAATTCTGCAAGGTGGTCGTCAAACATGGAGCCGCCTGGAGATCTCTGTCTTTTGCTTGCGTCGGTCATCGCACCAGCCACAACTCCATCAGCTGGCAGAGGCATCTGCTTGTCATCTTCCTCATCACCTTCAGGGATTGCAGTCTGTAACGACACCTGGACTGGTTGTCGGGTGACGCGAGTCTTCTTGTTGAGCGTCGCTGGCGGGTCAGGCTTTACATATCCTGCTGGTCGGTAGCCCGGACCAGGGGGATATGACAAGCCTGGAGCTTCCACCGGCGTCGCCAACGCTTTTGCCACCACTTGAGGGTCCACTGTCTGACTCAAGTTGCTGCGAAAGATAGCAGCTTTGGCTCTTTGAACCTTCGCCTCCTCAACTGTCGGGAGTGGGTCTCCACGTTCGTGGGCTAATCTCATCCTGTTAATCCCCTGAGAAGTTTCCGGGTTTGTAGCTGCTGTGGAAACTTGCTTGGTCTGCATCGGCACACTTGACTGAGGCATAGGCAATGGCATAGGCCCCTGTGTCATTGGCGGTGCGTTGGATGATGCAGGCACATCTGCAAGCAAAGTACTTTTCGGCACAGCCTGAATTCCCGGAGCTTGAATTCCTGGGGATTGAATTCCGGATGGTTGCACACATGCACTGGGCTTCGCCATGTTCGCAACAGCCTGATTGAAATCAGCTAAAGGAACGTTCTTCCGAGTTGGCCTCTTCGGCATAGGCATCANTCAAGTTCATAACTGAAAACAAAAATCTCTCCACTGACTCATGAAATCTTCAGTGAAATGACAAAATGAAAACTGCAAACTGAAAACGGCTTCTTCAGCAGACTATGAACTAAGCTCACCAACTCCGACTGCTCCCCCTTTTAAGCTTCTTACGAAAGATCACACATGCAAATCCGTGCACCTAAATTGAGCATGCTAACACCTTGGTTCCATGCAGACAAAAGTAGGTTCCCAACTGCTAAGCTCATCTGGCGACGTTCACGAAACACATTCATGCACATGCACGTGCACTTCACCAGATATCTTCCAAAATCACCAAATCACCTTCTGAATACCGATCATGGACCAAAAACATGCATCCGCAGGCAGGTTCAATCGTAGAATTGCTCTACACCATGTTCATCCCAATATCGATCACCTTCACCTGGCGGGATGCGGTACTCCACCTCTTCTTCCACAAAGTCTTCTTCTTCATCATCCGCTCTGGCCCCTCGAGCATCACCACCACGACCAGCTCCTTTGGATCCACGACCAGCTCCTTTGGATCCAATGCGACTTTCAAGACTTCGCCACATCTCAATCACAGAGTCAGGAGGAAATGCGGATCCTTTCCCACCATTGGCCTCATACTCCAGTTGAATTTCCTCATTTTGTTCGCGCACATCACCACGGAACGAAAGCTCGCAGGAAATCGATACAAGAAGTTCCCGAAGGCCTTTCTCTGTGAGCATAGGCAACTGGTCTTGCATGATCTCAAGCAGACCGGCCGGGATGCGACCTTTGCTCTTACCTTTCCTGAGATCTTGTGCCCACATTCTTCTACTCCATGGGTCACCGTCTATAGGACATGGCCTGTCATAGGGACCAAGAGGCTCTCGTGGAAGTCTTCGATCAGCTCCTGTCGGTTCTTCATCTTCTGCTGGTTTGCCACCTCCTTTGCCACGATTCGGCATGACGATGACAACGAATTCGCAGAGATGGTGAAACTCGAGCAGCAAGGGACTCCATTGTCATTACACTATGACCAACCACATGTGTATGCATGCACAGGTACGTCACACGGATACCATGTAAAATCAAACTTGACTATCTTCAACTCATGCCAACCCTCGCAAACTGACATGTCCGCACAAGTTGAAATCTGCAAAAAAAACAACTAACAATCACAGCAAAGACTCACTCAAAGACGCAAAAGAAATGAAATGAAAAATCTCTTAGAGATACACGTCCATCGGTCAACTCAACACATTCCAAAGAAAGTGAAGCCGCAACTCTTTATGCTATGACCACATGAATTCGAGAACAACCATGCATATGACTCTATCAGCAAGGTTCCCTTCGGGAAGACCTCGCCGCTGCCAGAATGGCCTTTGCCAACGTCTTGCTGTAATAGCCTGTGCGATGCCAATTGACGGTGTTGAATTCGGCATGAAATCGACATGCACAGGTTCCAAACTTCTTTGTGAGCAAATTCGCAAAGCAAGGAGATGTTGCAAAGAATTTCAAACGCTTTCCAATCGGTGTTCCCTCATCATTGACCAGTCCTGTCTGACACAGTGCAACTTCTGCATCATAATTGAGGCCGCAACGTTCTAGAATTCTCTGAGTCTCAGCAAATCTGATTGTGTTTTGGGAGTTCGAACGACCTAGAATCCCCAAGCGTCAGATACGCCTCAGCTGATCCAATGATGGAATGCCAGTCTCTGTCTGCCTCAGTTTGATCTCTTTTCTGGCTCAGGTGTTTCAATGGACTGCCAGAGCTACATGGGGTTGAACAGTGAACATGCAACCATCTGCCACAATTCCTTTGAACCACCACGAAAGCTTTGACCTCATCCAACACCCGACGCTCCTGCATGTTCTTCGTGATGCCCAAATATGGCATTCGTGCAACCTTGCAAGCTTGCCTAAGAGATGAATTCTCTGAGCAACAGACTTCAATGAATGCCATTTCCTGACCAACACTTGCAGAAACACCTGTCAGCACAATCTCCCGCAAACTGTTCAAATCACCAACTGGTACCTCATGCTGTGCAAATCCCAGAGTTGTACGGTGCTTCACAAAGTTTTTTGGTGCTGAGACACTTCGTAAACATGTCGGCGCAGTTGTCAGTGCCTGGTTTGTACTTGAGTGCAAGTTCTTCTGACTCTATCTTACTGCGCATCCAATGAAGGCGTATTTCGATGTGTCGAGACTTCTTGGGTACGTCCTTACCGGCGATCAGTGTAAGAGCGCTTTCGGAGTCTGATTCCATAACCACATACCCAGTTGTTTCTCTCGTGCATTCTTCAAGACCTGCATAAATTCTCATGCAGAAAGTCGATAGGGCGATGGCTTCTTGTGAAACCGATTGAAGGGCATACAATTCCGCCTCACATGAACTCAAGGCGACACTCTGTTGTTGCTTTGCAGTCGTCTTGATCAATGTCCCTTCAATGAATATCGAACCTCCAGTTATGCTGCGCCGTCCGTTGAAACGGTACGGTGCATGAGAAGCATCTGAGAATGCGTGAACCACACCGACTTCATCCCAACCTGGACATGCATGCTCGAAGTATTCAGGACTCGGAATAGACAGCATAGTGCTCATATCGTTGTAGAGAAACCGGAGAATGGAGCGGATAGCAGTCTCTGTGCCTGACATCGGGGCAGCTTGTTGCGACCCAATCAGACTGAGGTAGATTTTGATATCATGGCGTACTTGTGCCATCCAGAGCAACTTGCCTAATGCACGCCTAAATCTTGCATAAGCTTCAGCTGACAACGGGACTTGAGCATTGGCATCGTCCACAGTTTTCTCGATGTGCGCAGCCACATCTGGTATAGCTGCACTTCCCTTTGAGATGTTGAATTCTTTGAATACTGCATCGAGAAACTTAGGATCGACACCCAACTTCAAATCATTCTTGTGCCCATCACGGAAGATATGCCTTCCGATAAATGTCAATGCACCACCTCCTTGAGCTGCTTTCTTGATCTTCCCAGTTTCCTTCAATGGCACTACTGCTCCAATTGTTTCTTCCACAACCTTCTCCACCTCATCTGAATCCGAACATAGCAGCAAATCGTCCACGTAGGCAATCAAAACAGCTGACCCAATTGATCGACCTTTGCGTCTGATACACCCTTGGTAAATGCAGGGTTCCATGTCATCTGTAACCAGGCCCACTGCCTTGATACTTTCGCTCAGCAAGTTGAGCCAAGCCAAAGAGGCGTCACGTAGACCATTCAAAGCCCTGTAGAGGACAAGATAGGCTAAGCTGCCGTCCACAAGGGATACAGATTGAGGCATCTGAAGTACGATACATTCACTTTTGGGAATGGGAGAGTGCATGAAAGCATGCGCAACATCTAGACCTTTGAGTTGCCATTGTCTCTGAGCTGCCAACGCCAAGACAAAATGTAGGCCGTCTACGCTCGGCGTGGGAGACGATATGCCCAATTTCCTCGCCGATACACCTCTGTTCAAATCCTTGGCCACTATCCTGGCTCTCACACGTGTGGGTGATTTATAGGCAGAAACCCAACGGCTAGGTATCAAGCGCAAGTGTGGATTCTGAGTTTTCAATGCAGTTAATTCTGTGTGGTTGATGATGCGACCTGTCCGACAATGCTCTAAATTCCGGATCTCCTCTTTCAT